>CM077936.1:5193637-5336049 GCA_039797435.1 Crotalus adamanteus
ACATACCTTAGTTAGCTGACTAGCAAAAAGTTCATCTATTTCCTCTGTTTGGTGAAAATCTGTGATTTATAGCCGAGTAACTCAGTCCCTTTTTTTGATGGATGCAAACCATCTCTTTTGTACATCTTTTGATTGGACCAGCTACTGACATCGTGACTAATATATCCAAAGCCTTCCCCTTTTCACCACTCCTTTAGCCACATATTGAATTGTGCTATGAGCTGGCCTTTTCCGTTTTGCTCCTTATACACTGGTAAAACCTCTGAGAAAATAAGCCTACAGCCTATTCTGCTAAGTTCCTTCCCCAAGCTCTGGAAATCGTTCTGCACAGAGAGTACATTTTTTTGGGACAGATCCTTAGTGCCAAGATGTACAATAGCCTCCATTCAAATCAAATACATTAACAGTTATCTTCCCATAAATGGCAATTAGCTTCAGAAACGTTTGCAAGGATAAGTGAACGGGGCAGAAATAAAATCCAGGAACATCAAAATGTTTCTGTCTCAGCTCAGCCGTGGTTCATCTTTTCTGTACTCAGCAACTCTTAATTTGTAAGGGGCTTTTTCCTGAAAAAAACTAAAAAGCAGCTGATGGAGATAATTAAAACCCCTCTAATCCTCTTATGCGTTTCGCTTTTCAGAACACAGTGAGATCATCTCTCTTTTCTTTATATAATATTTCCATTAACTGTGAAGAGGCATTAATAAAAGAAAGAAAGAACGTTGTTTGGTGCCTTCCTTGAAAAGCTGTTTAACTTCTGATGGTCCATGAGTTCCAAGATCAAACCCTTGATCAGATCTTGACCATCATCCTCTCTGTCTGGGTGCTGAAATAACCAGTCTAAGATTGACAACAGAGTGTTTGTTCTTCACTCACAACTGAATATCAACAGATTTGAATACAGGGCCTAGTCTAACAAAAGGAAATTCAATGGTGAAAAAAGTAAGGTTCTATATTTAGCAAGAAAAACGAAATGTACAGGTATAGTATAGGGGGTACCTTGCTCAATAGTAGTAACTGTGAGAGGGACCTCGGAGTCCTAGTAGACAATCAAATAGGAGTCAGCTGTGTGCTGCAGCTGCCAAAAAAGTCAACACAGTGCTGGCTGCATTAACAGAGGGATAGAATCAAGCTCACGCAAAGTATTAATACCACTTTACAATGCCTTGGTAAGGCCACACTTGGAATACTGCATCCAGTTTGGTCACCACGATGTAAAAAAGATGTTGAGACTGTAGAAAGAGTACAGAGAAGAGCAACAAAGATGATTAGGGGACTGGAGGCTAAAACATATAAGGAACGGTTGCTGGAATTGTGTATGTCTAGTTTAACGAAGAGAAGGATGAGGGGGGACATGATAGCAGTGTTACAATATCTCAGGGGCTGCCCCAAAGAAGAGGGTGTGAAGCTATTTTCCAAAGTACCTGAAGGCAGGACAAGAAGCAATGGGTGGAAAGTAACCAAAGAGAGAAGCAACCTAGAACTAAGGAGAAACTTCCTGACAGTAAGGACAATTAACCAGTGGAACAATCTGCCTCCAGAAGCGGTGAATGCTCCAACACTGGAAGTTTTTAAGAAGAGACTGGACAGCCATTTGTCTGAAATGTATAGGGTTTCCTGCCTGAGCAGGGGTTTGGGCTAGATGACCTCCAAGGTCCCTTCCAACTTGATTATTGTTATTGTTACCTCCAAAATCCCTTTCAGAGAAAGTAGGACTGGGGAATTTAACTCAGATGACCATCAGGTATACTACTGTGGGCAAGAATCCCTCAGAAGAAATGGAGTAGCCTTCATAGTCAATAAAAGAATAGGAAAAGCAATACTGGGATACAATCCCCAAAATGACAGAATGATCTCTATTCGAATCCAAGGCAAACCATTCAATATCACAGTAGTCCAAATCTATGCCCCAACCACTGGTGCTGAAGAGGATGAAATTGACTGGTTCTATGAAGCCCTACAGCACCTTATAGAATTAACACCAAAAAATGATGTCCTTATCATCATGGGGGATTGGAATGCCAAGGTAGGAAGCCAAAAGATAACCGGAATACCAGGCAAGTTTGGCCTTGGAGTACAAAATGAAGCAGGGTACAGGCTAATAGAATTTTGTCAAGAGAATACGATGGTCATAACAAACACTCTTTTCCAACAACCCAAGAGACGGCTCTACACATGGACATCACCAGACGGTCAACATAGAAATCAGATTGACTATGTGCTCTACAGCCAAAGATGGAGAAGCTGTATACAGTCAGTAAAAACAAGACCAGGAGCTGACTGTGGCTCAGATCATGAGCTTCTCGTTGCAAAATTTAGGCTTAAATTGAAAAAAGTAGGGAAAAGCACTAGGCCACTCAGGTATGAACTAAATCATATTCCTGATGAATATACAGTAGAGGTGACAAATAGATTTAAGGAACTGGATCTGATAGACAGAATGCCTGAAGAACTATGGATGGAAGTTCGCAACATTGTACAAGAGGTAGCAACTAAAACCATCCCAAAGAAAAAGAAATGCAAGAAAGCAAAATGGCTGTCTGAGGAAGCTTTGCAAATAGCTGAGGAAAGAAGGGAAGCGAAAGGCAAAGGAGAAAGAGAAAGATACACCCAATTGAATACAGAATTCCAGAGAATAGCTAGAAGAGATAAGAATACCTTCTTAAATGAACAGTGCAAAGAAATAGAAGAAAACAACAGAATAGGGAGGACCAGAGATCTCTTCAAGAAAATTGGAGATATGAAGGGAACGTTTCATGCAAAGATGGGCATGATAAAGGACCAAAATGGCAGAGACCTAACCGAGGCAGAAGAGATTAAGAAGAGATGGCAAAACTACACAGAAGAACTATACAAGAATGAGCTTAACATCCCAGATAACCACAATGAGATGGTCACTGACCTCGAACCAGACATCCTAGAATGTGAAGTGAAATGGGCCTTAGAAAATCTGAGCAACAATAAAGCTAGTGGAGGTGACAGCATTCCAGCTGAGCTATTCAAAATCTTAAAAGACGATGCAGTAAAAGTGCTACACTCAATTTGCCAGCAAATTTGGAAAACTCAACAGTGGCCACAGGATTGGAAAAGGTCAGTTTACATTCCAATTCCAAAGAAAGGCATTGCCAAAGAATGTTCAAACTATCGCACCATTGCACTCATTTCACATGCTAGTAAAGTTATGCTTAAAATCCTACAAGCTAGACTCCAGCAGTATGTGGATCGAGAACTACCAGAAGTACAGGCAGGATTTCGAAGAGGCAGAGGAACTAGAGATCAAATTGCCAACATACGCTGGATCATGGGAGAAAGCTAGGGAGTTCCAGAAAAACATCTACTTCTGCTTCATTGACTATGCAAAAGCCTTTGATTGTGTGGATCACAACAAATTGTGGCAAGTTCTTAAAGAGATGGGAGTACCAGACCATCTCATTTGTCTCCTGAGAAACCTATATGCGGGTCAAGAAACAACAGTGAGAACCGAACACGGAACCACTGATTGGTTCAAAATTGGAAAAGGAGTCCGGCAAGGCTGTATACTGTCACCCTGCCTATTTAACTTATATGCAGAGCACATCATGAGAAAGGCAGGGCTAGATGAATCAAAAGTTGGAATTAAGATTGCCGGGAGAAATATCAACAACCTAAGATATGCAGATGATACCACTCTAATGGCAGAAAGTGAAGAGGAACTAAAGAGCCTCTTGATGCGGGTGAAGAAGGAGAGTGCAAAAGTTGGCTTAAAACTCAACATTAAGAAAACCAAAATCATGGCATCCGGCCCTCTCAATTCCTGGCAAATAGATGGGGAAGAAATGGACGTAGTGACAGATTTTATTTTTCTGGGCTCAAAGATCACCTCAGATGGGGACTGCAGCCAAGAAATTAAAAGACACTTGCTCCTGGGGAGGAAAGCTATGGCAAATCTAAACAGCATTCTAAAAAGCAGAGACATCACCCTGCCAACAAAAGTGCGTATAGTCCAGGCCATGGTTTTCCCAGTTGCAATGTATGGCTGTGAAAGTTGGACCATAAGAAAGGCTGAGCGCAAAAGAATTGAGGCCTTTGAACTATGATGCTGGAGAAGACTCCTGCGAGTCCCTTGGATTGCAAGGCGTTCAAAACGGTCAGTCCTAGAAGAGATCAACCCCGACTGCTCTTTAGAAGGCCAGATCCTGAAGTTGAAACTCAAGTACTTTGGCCACCTAATGAGAAGGAAGGATTCACTGGAGAAGAGCCTAATGTTGGGAAAGATTGAGGGCAATAGAAGAAGGGGACGACAGAGAATGAGATGGCTGGATGGAGTCACTGAAGCAGTAGGTGTGAATTTAAATGGACTCCAGAAGAAGGTAGAGGACAGGAAGACCTGGAGGAACATTGTCCATGGGGTCGCGATGGGTCGGACACGACTTCGCAATTAACAACAACAGGACTGGGGAAAGTCCCCAAAAGAACATCACCACCACCCCCTGCCCCAGATATGGGAGGGAGGATTGGGAGAGGAAACACACTGCAACATTTGTAGGTGCGATTAAATCTATTAAGCCTCTTTAACAGAAGGCAATTGCTCAGCTTCTTTCTATGCGGGTAATCCTCGAATTATGAACACAACTGAGCCAAAAAAATTCTGTTATTAAGCGAGATATGTGTTAGGTGAGTTTTGCCGCGTTTTACAACTGTTCTTGCCACAGTTGTTAAGTGAATCACTGCAATTGATGATTTAGTAAACTGGTTGTTAAGTGAATCTAGTTTCTCATTGTCAGGTCGCAAAATGAGACCACATGGGACACTGCAATGGATCATACGTAAATACGAACCAGTTGCCAAGCATCTGAATTTTTTTTTAATGTTTTATTGATTTTCTAATTTTACATTTAAGTATTTAAAAAGCAACGTAGTGGCTGAGTTAATTGATAATTCAATGATGTACAAGTATCTTTAATACAAGTCTCAAACTATCACTCAAACTATTACTTAAACTATTAAATATTTCCTCTCTTTTCCCCTTAGTATTTACTGTCATGTTTAAACTAATACAACTCTTATTATATCAATTAAATAAAAATAACATTCTTACATTTATCAATAATTTTTAGCTTATACATATCCAGATTATTTTAACATTCAGTCTTTATAAACAATCAATGTCCTAATTAGTTTTTCCCAATTTTTAGTTTCCCATTAATATTTAAATTTAATATTTATAATTTCCAAGTTTTAAGTAACCAAAGTTCCCTTTATCACAATTCATCACAAAGTCTAATATTCAGGATACACGTCTTATCTATTTGAATATATTCTATTTCTCACCATCTTACATCATCTAATCAATAATACAATATAACATTCTTACATCAACATCTGAATTTTGATTACGTGATTAGGTGATCCCGAGGATGCTGCAAGGGTTGTAACTATGAAAAATGGCCACATATCAATTTTTCAGTGCTGTTCTAACTTCGAAAGAAACTCTTGTGAGTTGAAGATTATCTGTATTGTTCATCCAGAGATGACTGCAAAAAATACACTGCCCTGTCACGAAGTAAATAAATCAAAAACCAGTATTTTAGAAAAGTTGCATGTTGAAATTTCTGGCAAGGATTTATAAAGCAAATAGTTGCTTATATATTTTGGAATGTGTTAAGGGAGATTAAAAAATTGATCCAAGTCTCAATGGGCTCGCCCATCAAAATCTTGGAATATAGTTCTCTAAAGATTTATTTATTTTTATTTATTTTTAAAATTTATAAGCCGCCCCACTCCCGGAGGACTCTGGGCGGCTAACAATAAAAAACACATAAAACATAACAAAACAAACAGTACAAGAACAGTCATCCAGGGGTCAGATTTTATAAACCCCAGGCCTGCCGGAAAAGCCAGGTCTTAAGAAGCTTACGGAAAACCAAAAGGGTGGGAGCGGTCCTAATCTCCGGGGGGAGCTGGTTCCAAAACGTGGGCGCCATCACAGAAAAAGCCCTCCTCTGGATGCTATAACATTATCCTGATAGCCATTACTGCACACCCTCTGCACATTTTATTAATGAAAATCAAGTGGCACAGTGATTAAATGTAAAGAAAATCAACTTTAATGAAATCTGGTTTAATAAAAAGAAGGACTATGGGTGACATGATAGTAGTCTTTCAGTATTTGAGGGGCTACCACAAAGAAGAGGGCATGGGGGTCAACCTATTCTCCAAAGCACCAGAAGGCAGAACAAGATGCAATGGATGGAAACTAATCAAGGAGAGAATCAATCTAGAACTAAGGAGAATTTTCCTGACCATGAGAACAATTAACCAGTGGAATGGCTTGCCTCCATTAGGGGGGTGAAAGTGACAAGAAGGTGACAAGCAACAGGGAGAAAGCTGAACTATTTAACTCATTTTTTTGCATCTGTCTTTACACAAAGGGAATAAAACTTAAATATGAGCCAACTGTGTGCTGCAGCTGCCAAAAAGGCCAACACAGTGCTGGGCTGCATTAACAGAGGGATAGAATCAAGATCACGTGAAGTATTAATACCACTTTACAATGCCTAGGTAAGGCCACACTCAGACTACTGCATCTAGTTTTGGTCACTATGATGTAAAAAGGATGTTGAGACTCTACAAAGAGTACAGAGAAGAGCAACAAAGATGATTAGGGGACTGGAGGCTAAAGCATATAAGGAACGGCTGCTGGAATTGGGTATGTCTAGTTTAATGAAGAGAAGGACAAGAGGGGACATGATAGCAGTATTCCAATATCTCAGGGGCTGCCCCAAAGAAGAGGGAGTCAAGCTATTCTCCAAAGTGCCTAAAGGCAAGCGTCAACACTGCTAACATCGAATGTTCTTGCTTTGACAACAGATGAAAATGCAGCCATTTTCTCTTTTCCCTTTTTAGTTGGTTCAGGGAGGGGGTTTGGGATGCAAGCTCAGTTAGCCATAACAATAACTCTGCTGTGGGAACCCAAGGACAAACTGGGCCCAGAGCTGAGAACATTTAGGTGGGCTGGAGAGCTGGGGAGAAAGCTGTTTCTGTTTATTGGGGGTGGGAATTGTACATTGTTACTTTGTATCCATCCTGAAGCTGAAACTCAAGTACTTTGGCCACCTAATGAGAAGGAAGGATTCACTGGAGAAGAGCCTAATGTTGGGAAAGATTGAGGGCAATAGAAGAAGGGGACGACAGAGAATGAGATGGCTGGATGGAGTCACTGAAGCAGTAGGTGTGAATTTAAATGGACTCCAGAAGATGGTAGAGGACAGGAAGACCTGGAGGAACATTGTCCATGGGGTCGCGACGGGTCGGACACGACTTCACAATTAACAACAACAACAACTTTGTATCCAGAGGACGGGAATTTAGTTTGTGGTTTCAACCATATAGTGCTGATTCTTTGTTTCCCGAATAAAACATTATTTAAGGAAAACAATGCCTTGAAGTTCTTTTAAAGGGTTTCATCTATTAGAACCATGACAGCAGGACAAAAAGCAACGGATGGAAACTAATCAAGGAGAGAAGCAATCTAGAACTAAGGGGAAACTTCCTGACAGTTAGAACAATTAATCAGTGTGGAACAACCTGCCTCCAGAAGCAGTAAATGCTCCAACACTGGAAGTTTTTAAGAAGAGACTGGACAGCCATTTGTTTGAAATGGAATAGGATTTCCTGTCTGAGCAGGGGGTTGGACATTGACCTCCAAGGTACCTTCCAACTTTATTATTATTATTATTATAAATTAATCAAGGAGAGAAGCAACCTGGAATTAAGGAGGAATTTCCTGACAGTGAGAACAATTAACCAGTGGAACAACTTCCCTCCAGGAGTTGTGGGTGCTCCATCACTGGAGGTTTTTAAGAAAAGGCTAGACAGCCAGCAGTCTGAAATGGTATAGGGCTTCCTGCCTGAGTAGGGGGTTGGACTAGAAGACCTCCAAGGTCCTTTCCAAGTCTGTTATTCAGTTAATCAGTAAAACTGATGATCACAACTACAACAATCAGCCTCAACAGTGAAGAAGATTCTGAAGTGGGAGAAACCTTTTATTTTTAGCATCAAAACAAACGTGTTTATTTTGGGGATGTTTTTATGTTTGATTGTTTTAACACAGGAAGTGTTAACACAGAAATTGCGATCAGAATTCCCAATGCTAAGCAAGGCAATTGTCACATCCGATTTTATGAACTCCCTTGCTGTGTTTATCCCAAAGATGCTTTTTCATGAGGCAAGTAGAATTTCTTTTTCTTTGAAGACGTTTTGCTTCTCATCCAAGAAACTTCGTCAGCTCTGACTGGAGGGTGGGGAATGGAAGTTATGGGGCTATTGAACTCAGCTAAATTGAGTTATGGGGCTACTGAAGCGAACTAAATTGAATTAGGGGGCTGTGGAATCAAATTTTGCAATCAACTTGTCAAAGTACAGGGAAATATTTTCATTCTTTTTTTCCCAGGAGTTTCACAAACAGGATCTTAGCTACAGGTAACTTACAGCACTTCATTTAGTGACCACTCAAAGTTACAACAAAAATGATTTATGACTTTGTTCACACTTACGACCATTGCAGCATCCCCGTGGTCAATTTAGCTGAATTCAACAGCCCCATAACTTCCATTCCCCACCCTCCAGTCAGAGCTGAAGAAGCTTCTTGGAGGAGGAGCGAAACGTCTTCAAAGAAAAACAAGAAAGTCCAGTTGCTTCCTGAAAAAAACACCTTTGGGATAACTAAGACCTGGATGACTGAGAATATCCATGGACATATTCCCATGTTTATTAAGTAAATCGCTGCAGTTTATTTATATATTTGTTAAATTTATATGCTGCCCATCTGGCTAAAAGGCGATTCTCGGACGCTAAATATCAATTGTTAAATAAATCACGCAACCGTCAAATGAATTTGGCTTCCCTCATTGGCTGGTTGTTGAAAGCCAGTTGGGAAAGTTAAAATAGGGATCACATTATAAATATATGTCGGTTGCTAAGTCCCTGAATTTTGTCCATGGAACTGCAATGGTTGTGAATCATACTTATAGTGGCACTGTACAGGTAGTCCTCGACTTATAACCAAAACGGAGCCAAAAATTTCTGTTTCAAAGCAAGACAGTTGTTACATGAGTTTCCCCATTGACTTTGCTTGTCAGAAAGTCGCAAAAGGGGATCACATGACCCAAGGACGCTGAAGCCGTCATAAGTATGAGCCAGTCACCAAGTGTCCAAGTTTTGATCACGTGACTGCAACCGTGATAAATATGAACCACTTGGCAAGTGTCCAATTTTGATCATGTGACCATGGGGATGGTGCAACGGTCGTAAGTGTGAAAAACGGTCATACGTCACTTTTTTCAGTGCTGTTGTGACTATGAATGGTTACTAAATGAACAATTGTAAGTCAAAGACTGCCTGTATCATTTCCTGCGTGTGTATTTAAGAGGTTTCTTCTAGGAAGGTCAAAAAAGTCAAGATGGATACAATAACCAGAGACACTTTAAACAGCGAGATTGATGGCATATAAATTTAATTTAAAAAACATGCCATTTTTTTTACATCATACCTGGAAATGGGGTGGAGATTTAATGATATGATTGTGGACGTTGTCTTGACCTTTTTGACCTCATCCCTCTGGACTCCCCCTCCCAGATGTTTCAATCCTCAAAGTGTAGGGACTATCCAATGTCCTTGGGTGTATTTTCGTTTTGTTTTACAATCAACAGATATTATGGGAACTCACAGGATATACATCTATTTTTCAAACATCCTGAACAAAAGGCATTAAATTTGAATAGGCTTTGTGTTTGCACTTGAAAACAATAAACTAAACAAAAAAAGGCTTTTAAAAATATCGCATACAAAAAAAAAAACATTTTATCAAGATAATCATAGCCCTCATTTTACATAAATGCAAAAAGAAATTTTAAAAAAGAAGTTGTAAATGGAATTCTTAATTTTGCAACCTGTGAGAAATCTATTTATCTTTATAGATCATACGATTTCTTTATCATTTTGTTGCTACAGTATATGTTTACTGAGAGGACTGGAGACAAATTCCTTTTGGGTCCAATCACACTTGGCCAATAAAGAATCTTCTCTTCTCTTCTCTTCTCTTCTCTTCTCTTCTCTTCTCTTCTCTTCTCTTCTCTTCTCTTCTCTTCTCTTCTCTTCTCTTCTCTTCTCTTCTCTTCTCTTCTCTTCTCTTCTCTTCTCCTCTCTTCTCCTCTCCTCTCCTCTCCTCCCCTCCCCCCCTCTTCTCTTCTCTTCTCTTCTCTTCTCTTCTCTTCTCTTTCTTTCCATCCCCTCTCTCTATTCTATTCTATTCTATTCTATTCTATTCTATTCTATTCTATTCTATTCTATTCTATTCTATTCTATTCTATTCTATTCTATTCTATTCTATTCCATTACATTTTATCCTATCCTATCCTATCCTATCCTATCCTATCCTATCCTATCCTATCCTATCCTATCCTATCCTATCCTGTATTTCTATTCTATTCTGTTCTGTTTTATTCTATTTTGTTCTGTTCCGTTCCATTCCATTCCGCTCCATATGAAATCAGAATTGGCAACTATTGATTGACAAGCCACTTTTTCTAATGCCTAGCTGGACTATTAATTTATTTATTTTATTAGCATCAATTATAGGCTCCATTCAAATGTTGATGTGACTGACATTACTATCTCAAAAAAAGAGTATTAGGCAGGATGATTTAACATAGGAAATCATGGCACTGTTTCCATCATTGGCAATAAAATCAATATTTAAACCAGATCCTTCCTGAGTAACTCCCACTCCTTGGAACATTCCTCCTGGGAAACAGAAAAAGGACTGCCTTGGGGGTTTGATGTATACTCTAAAGCAGTGGTGGCGAACCTATGGCCCGGGTGCCAGAGGCGGCACTTAGAGCCCTCTCTGTGGGCACGCGCGCCATCGCCCCAGTCCTAGGCCTTCACCTGGGTTTTATAAAACCTTTTCGCTTTAGGCCTCCACCACTGTGTACAAAAAAAAAAAGGTTCAATCAATCCGTCAGTTTCAACTTCCCACGGAAAAAAAGATCTTGCAAAGTTGGAATTGATTGATTGAACTTTTTAGTCCCACCCTGTCTGCTGTTACCACCGCAGCCACGCCCACCCAATGGGCCATACCCACCCAGCACCCAATGATGCATAAGTGGGTTTTGGGTTGCAGTTTGGGCATTCGGTCTCTAAAAGGTTCACCATAACTGCTCTAAAGCCTATTTCCCTGGTGACATCAAAAGCAAGTCCCAAATTTAAAAAAATGTGTGGGTTAAAATAAGCAGTGAAAAATAAAAGGAGAGCCAGTTTGATTAAGGCATCAGCCTAGAATGCAGGAAACGGTGAGTTCTAGTCCCACCTTAGGCATGAAAGCCAGCTGGGTGACTTTGGGCCAATCACCAGGAGACGGTGAGTTTTAGTTTCACCTTAGGCATGAAAGCCAACTGGGTGACTTTGGCCTAATCACCAGGAGACGGTGAATTCTAGCTTCACCTTAGGTATGAAAGCCAGCTGGGTGACTTTGGGCCAATCACCAGGAGACTGTGAGTTTTAGTTTCACCTTAGGCATGAAAGCCAGCTGGGTGACTTTGGCCTAATCACCAGGAGACGGTGAATTCTAGCTTCACCTTAGGTATGAAAGCCAGCTGGGTGACTTTGGGCCAATCACCAGGAGACGGTGAGTTTTAGTTTCACCTTAGGCATGAAAGCCAGCTGGGTGACTTTGGGCTAATCACCAGGAGACGGTGAGTTTTAGCTTCACCTTAGGTATGAAAGCCAGCTGGGTGACTTTGGGCCAATCACTAGGAGACGGTGAGTTCTAGTTTCACTTTAAGCATGAAAGCCAGCTGGATGACTTTGGGCTAATCACCAGGAGACGGTGAGTTCTAGCTTCACCTTAGGTATGAAAGCCAGCTGGGTGACTTTGGGCCAATCACCAGGAGACGGTGAGTTCTAGCTTCACCTTAGGTATGAAAGCCAGCTGGGTGACTTTGGGCCAATCACTAGGAGACGGTGAGTTCTAGTTTCACCTTAAGCATGAAAGCCAGCTGGGTGACTTTGGGCTAATCACCAGGAGACGGTGAGTTCTAGCTTCACCTTAGGTATGAAAGCCAGCTGGGTGACTTTGGGCCAATCACCAGGAGACGGTGAGTTCTAGCTTCACCTTAGGTATGAAAGCCAGCTGGGTGACTTTGGGTCAATCACCAGGAGACGGTGAGTTCTAGCTTCACCTTAGGTATGAAAGCCAGCTGGGTGACTTTGGGCCAATCACCAGGAGACGGTGAGTTCTAGTTTCACCTTAGGCATGAAAGCCGGCTGGGTGACTTTGGACCTCTCATTCTCTCAGTCCTCACAGAGTTGTTGTTGTGGGGAAAATAGAATGAAAATAGGATGTCACCTTGAGTTACTTATAAAGTAATAAAGGAGGGAGAATGAATGAATGAATGAATGAATGAATGAATGAATGAATGAGGATGGACAGGTGGATGGATGGACAGACAGACAAGGTTCCCGGTCATTTGCACCTCTATTTCCTTTCTTCTTCCATCATTTTTTTATATGTCATTTATCTACACCAATATTTCTCAACCTCTGCAACTTTAAGATGCATCGACTCCCAGCATTCCCCAGCTGGAAGTTAAAGTTCATTCACCTTAAAGCATGCTGGGTAGGGAATTCTGGGAGTTGAAGTCCACACACCTTAAAATGGCCAAAGCTGGCAAATACTGTCCTAGTGGATAAGAGTATAATTTTGTCCTCATTTTTTTTCCAGTTTTTCTTTAGTAAACATTTGCAGACATTCTATGATTCTAAAGTGCTTCTGGTTTTGTACTGCGATGCTCCTACTATTGTAATATGGGAGTGAATAAAGGCCTGATTTGAGTTATCCTCCATTTGGTCTTTCTTCAGTAGTAATCCTAAGATTTTAACAACTTACATTGGCAAAAAAAAAAAAAAAATCAGAAGATATTGCCTAGAATCTCAACTTTAAGAAAACCAAGATCATGGCATCCGGCCCTCTCAATTCCTGGCAAATAGATGGGGAAGAAATGGAGGTAATGACAGATTTTATCTTCCTGGGCTCCAAGATCACTGAAGACGGGGACTGCAGCCAAGAAATTAAAAGCTGCTTCTGGGGAGGAAAGCTATGGCAAATCTAGACAGCATACTAAAAAGCAGAGACATCACACTGCCAACAAAAGTATGTATAATCAAGGCCATGGTTTTCTCAGTTGCAATGTACGGCTGTGAAAGCTGGACCATAAGAAAGGCTGAGCGCCAAAGAATTGAGGCCTTTGAACTATGGTGCTGGAGAAGACTCCTGCGAGTCCCTTGGACTGCAAGGCGTTCAAACCGGTCAGTCCTAGAAGAGATCAACCCCGACTGCTCTTTAGAAGGCCAGATCCTGAAGTTGAAACTCAATGTACTTTGGCCACCTCATGAGAAGGAAGGACTCACTGGAGAAGAACCTAATGCTGGGAAAGATTGAGGGCAATAGAAGAAGGGGACGACAGAGAACGAGGTAGTTGGATGGAGTCACTGAAGCAGTAGGCGTGAGCTTAAATGGACTGCAGAAGTAGACCAGGGCTTTTCAACCTTTTCACCCATTGCACCACTTTTAGGATATGGCAATATCTGAGTACCACTGGTCGCCTAGCAAGGTGTCAAATACTTGATGACCCTCCCCACCTAAAAAGGAAAAAAGTGATAAAGTACAGGTAGTCCTCGACTTACAACAGTTCGCTTAGTGACTGTTCGAAGTTACAATGGCACTGAAAAAAGTGCCCCCCAAGCCACAGCCGAGCAAGACACCTGCCTGCCCACCCGGCGGTGCTCTTCCTCCCGTCCGAGGTTTCCATTGTTGTGAGCATTTCTGTTGAGGATTGGCAGTGGGGGGGGCTGGGGGGGTTTGGTTTTTATTCCCTCCCCCCCATCTGCTGGGTGGTTGCAGCAGGTTTTGGTCACTTCACATGACCCTGGGACACTGTGACCGTCATAAATATGAATCAGTTGCCAAGCATCTGAATGTAAATCACAAGACCCTGGAGATGCTGAAACATTCCAGCTGACCGGCGCTTCTTCTGGGCTCAGCAGAAGCACCAGGATCAGCGCCGAGCTCCAGCTTGAGCCTGGCACTGATCCTGGCGCTTCCACTGAGCCCTGACAGCCCTGAAGAAGCGCCGATCAGCTGGAAAGCAGCACTGATCCTGGTGCTTCCTCTGAGTCCTGACAGCCCTGCAGCTCCAGCCATCTCTCGCTCAGGCTTGTGCAATGCTTCCACCGGTTCAGCTCGTTCCCCTCCCCCACTACTTTTCTAGGATGGTTGCGTACCACCTGCCAAGTGCCAATGTACCACAGGTGGTACCCGTACCACTGGTTGAAAAGCCCTGTGAAAGAGGACAGGAAGGCCTGGAGGAACATTGTCCATGCGGTCACGATGGGTCAGACATGACTTCGCAACTAACAACAAAAATTGCCTAGAATATTTCATCCTGCATACACTGGTTTTAAGAAAAGATGCAAAGAGTCATATAATAAAAAAAAATCCTGGTTATTAGAATTGCTTAAATGCTAATCCTCATGAGTCTGCAGGAGTTGCTTTACAGCTTTTGATTCAGTTTGAATCAAGATTTTGATTCATGTTTGGCAGAAGTTCAGAGTTCCTATACAGATAGTGCTCAACTTGAAACTGCTTGTCTAGTGTCTGTTCGAAGGTACCATAGTGCTTAAAAAAGCGACATGATTGTATTTCACACAACCATTGCAGCAACCATGTGATCATGTGATCAAAATTCAGATGCTTGGCAACTGACTCCTTTTTATGACGGTTGAAATGGCGTGATCCTCTTGCGACCTTCCGACAAGCAAAACCAATGGGGGAAGCCAGATTTACTTAACAATTGTGTGACTAAATTAACGACTGCAGGGAT
Source organism: Crotalus adamanteus (assembly GCA_039797435.1). NCBI lineage: Eukaryota > Metazoa > Chordata > Lepidosauria > Squamata > Viperidae > Crotalus > Crotalus adamanteus. Next base: position 5,208,556 of record CM077936.1, read on the forward strand.
TCATTTAACAACTGTGGCAAGAAAGTTCATAAAAAGGGTCAAAACTCACTTAAAAACTGTCTTGCTGAGCAATGGAAATTTTGTGGGTCAATTGGGTTTGTAAATGGTTACAAATGGGACTATTTCACCACTTATTAAAATCCAGTAAGGAACTTTTAAGGTTGTGTTTGAATTTTAAGTTCAGCATTCCAGTCCTTAGCACAGTGGTTCTCAACCTGTGGGTCAGGACCCCATTTGGGGTCGAACGACCATTTCATGGGGGTCACCAAACAACGCAGTCCACCATTTCCCCCCCCCCCTTTTCCTTAGCTGTGCTACTCCCTTTTATTCTATTGGCTTTTGAAAGCCAATAGAATAGACTCTCTTGAATAGAGTCTAATTCTATTGGCTTTCAAAAGCCAATAGGAATTGTCCAGGTTGTCTCTGCCCTGCTGAGCCCGCCAAAAGTCCCGTTCTGCAAACGATGCTGCACCAGTAGAGTAGTCCTCGACTTACGACCGGTTGAGTAGTCCTCGACTTACGACCGGTTGGGGGGGGGGTCGCGGCATTAAAAAGGTTGAGAACCACTGCCTTAGCATGATTAACAAAACAAATTTGCAAAACTAAAAAAATATGCTTAAGGCAGGATTAGAACTCACTGTCTCTTGGTGTTTCACCCAAAGTCACCCAGCCGGCTTTTTAAAAAAAGTTTTTTATTTATAATACAGTTAAAAAAAAAGTGGACATAACATAACATTACAGTATAAGTATTTCTAACAATTTGTTCCTCTTCTTACATATAATTCTTTATATATACATACATTTTTTTCTATACAATATCTAATTTGTTTCTCTATTTACTAACATACAATTATATATATTTCTATCTTAACACTAGATTATAACCCGGACAGTCCTCCTTGATTCACACCAATGATAGAATTTGTCCCAGATTTCAAAATAATCTGACTCTGTCTTGTCCTTCATTTCCATTGTGAGCCTGTCCATATTGGCACACGTATTTTGTATAAAATCTCTTCTTCTGTTGGGGTTTCTTTATTCCACCAATTTTGTACAAACGCCAATCTAGCAGCAGTGAGATTGTGTAACATCAGGTAAAGTATCCCTTTATCATATTTCTGTGTATTTATGCCTAATAGGAAAAGTTCTGGTTTTAGCTCTACCTCTATCATTAATATTTCTTCCATGCTTAAGGTGGGACTAGAATTCACAGTCTCCTGGTTTCTAGGCCAACACCTTACCATTATACTAAACTGTCTCTCAGTCTTTTTTTATCTGTACTCTTCTCTTTAAAGCAGTGGTTCTCAACCTTTTTAATTCCACGACCCCCAACCGGTCGTAAGTCGAGGACTACTCAACCGGTCGTAAGTCGAGGACTACTCAACTGGTGCAGCACCATTTGCAGAATGGGACTTTTGGCGGGCTCAGCAGGGCAGAGACAGCCTGGACAATTCCTATTGGCTTTTGAAAGCCAATAGAATTAGACTCCTATTCAAGAGAGTCTATTCTATTGGCTTTCAAAAGCCAATAGAATAAAAGGGAGTAGCACAGCTAAGGAAAAGGGGAAACAAAATGGCGGACTGCATTGTTTGGCGACCCCCGTGAAATGGTCGTTCAACCCCAAATGGGGTCCCGACCCACAAGTTGAGAACTACTGCTTTAAAGCTACCAATTTCGAAGTCTTTTAAAACACAGCACGAGAATACATTAGCAAGTGTCTTCCCAACATCAGATCAGTCTATATGATCCAATCACTGGCTATTAGTTCTCAGCGCCTGCAACACATACGTAGCCATCAGCTTGTTTTTGCTATGTTGTGAGATTTTTGTCTAATGCTATTTTTAATTTTTTTAAAAAAAATATTTATATTTTGTGCAATGTATATATTCGATATAGTGCGAATGTTAAACAAATATATATAGCTGCCCCTTGGATCACATTTAACATGTTTAAAAACATGTATTTATGATTAACAATTTTCTGATGTGCGATAGAATTACTGTTATATTCAGTATTGCGCTAGATATTCAGGAAAGTTGTAAGCCACTAATTGAGGAAGCCCCTTTATGGATTACTGCCTTGTCGTGGCGAAGGGGCTTGCGTAACTCAATGAAGCTATAAGCTATGCCGTGCAGGGCCACCCAAGACGGACAGGTTATAGCAGAGAGTTCTGACAAAATGTGATCCACTGGAGAAGGAAATGGCAAACCACTCCAGTATCTTTGCCATGAAAACCCCATGGACAGTACTAAAAGGAAAAAAGATATGACGCTGGAAGATGAGCCCCTCAGGTCGGAAGGTGTCCAATATGCTACTGGGGAAGAGCAGAGGGCTAGTACTAGTAGCGCCAGAAAGAATGAAGCGACTGGGCCAAAGCCGAAAGGACGCTCAGCTGTGGATATATCTGGTGGTGAAAGGAAAGTCCAATGCTGTAAAGATTTTTTCTCCATAGGAACCTGGAATGTAAGATCCATGAATCAAGGCAAGCTAGACGTAGTCAAAAAAGAGATGACAAGACTGAACATCGATATCTTAGGAATCAGCGAACTAAAATGGACAGGAATGGGTGAATTTAACTCAGATGACCATCAGGTATACTACTGTGGGCAAGAATCCCTCAGAAGAAATGGAGTAGCCTTCATAGTCAATAAAAGAATAGGAAAAGCAATACTGGGATACAATCCTCAAAATGACAGAATGATCTCTATTCGAATCCAAGGCAAACCATTCAATATCACAGTAGTCCAAATCTATGCTCCAACCACTGGTGCTGAAGAGGATGAAATTGACCGGTTCTATGAAGCCCTACAGCACCTTATAGAATTAACACCAAAAAATGATGTCCTTATCATCATGGGGGATTGGAATGCTAAGGTAGGAAGCCAAAAGATAACCAGAATAACAGGCAAGTTTGGCCTTGGAGTACAAAATGAAGCAGGGCACAGGCTAATAGAATTTTGTCAAGAGAATACGATGGTCATAACAAACACTCTTTTCCAACAACCCAAGAGACGGCTCTACACATGGACATCACCAGACGGTCAACATAGAAATCAGATTGACTATGTGCTCTGCAGCCAAAGATGGAGAAGCTCTATACAGTCAGTAAAAACAAGACCAGGAGCTGACTGTGGCTCAGATCATGAGCTTCTCATTGCAAAATTTAGGCTTAAATTGAAAAAAGTAGGGAAAAGCACTAGGCCACTCAGGTATGAACTAAATCATATTCCTGATGAATATACAGTAGAGGTGACAAATAGATTTAAGGAACTGGATCTGATAGACAGAATGCCTGAAGAACTATGGATGGAAGTTCGCAACATTGTACAAGAGGTAGCAACTAAAACCATCCCAAAGAAAAAGAAATGCAAGAAAGCAAAATGGCTGTCTGAGGAAGCTTTGCAAATAGCTGAGGAAAGGAGGGAAGCGAAAGGCAAAGGAGAAAGAGAAAGATACACCCAATTGAATGCAGAATTCCAGAGAGTAGCTAGAAGAGATAAGAATGCCTTCTTAAATGAACAGTGCAAAGAAATAGATGAAAACAACAGAATAGGGAGGACCAGAGATCTCTTCAAGAAAATTGGAGATATGAAGGGAACGTTTCATGCAAAGATGGGCATGATAAAGGACCAAAATGGCAGAGACCTAACAGAGGCAGAAGAGATTAAGAAGAGATGGCAAAACTACACAGAAGAACTATGGAATGAGCTTAACATCCCAGATAACCACAATGAGATGGTCATTGACCTCGAACCAGACATCCTAGAATGTGAAGTGAAATGGGCCTTAGAAAATCTGAGCAACAACAAAGCTAGTGGAGGTGACAGTATTCCAGCTGAGCTATTCAAAATCTTAAAAGACGATGCAGTAAAAGTGCTACATTCAATTTGCCAGCAAATTTGGAAAACTCAACAGTGGCCACAGGATTGGAAAAGGTCAGTTTACATTCCAATTCCAAAGAAAGGCAATGCCAAAGAATGTTCAAACTATCGCACCATTGCACTCATTTCACATGCTAGTAAAGTTATGCTTAAAATCCTACAAGCTAGACTCCAGCAGTATGTGGATCGAGAACTACCAGAAGTACAGGCAGGATTTCGAAGAGGCAGAGGAACTAGAGATCAAATTGCCAACATACGCTGGATCATGGAGAAAGCTAGGGAGTTCCAGAAAAACATCTACTTCTGCTTCATTGACTATGTAAAAGCCTTTGATTGTGTGGATCACAACAAATTGTGGCAAGTCCTTAAAGAGATGGGAGTACCAGACCATCTCATTTGTCTCTTGAGAAACCTATATGTGGGTCAAGAAGCAACAGTGAGAACCGAACACGGAACCACTGATTGGTTCAAAATTGGAAAAGGAGTCCGGCAAGGCTGTATACTGTCGCCCTGCCTATTTAACTTATATGCAGAGCACATCATGAGAAAGGCAGGGCTAGATGAATCAAAAGTTGGAATTAAGATTGCCGGGAGAAATATCAACAACCTAAGATATGCAGATGATACCACTCTGATGGCAGAAAGTGAAGAGGAACTAAAGAGCCTCTTGATGCGGGTGAAGAAGGAGAGTGCAAAAGTAGGCTTGAAACTCAACATTAAGAAAACCAAAATCATGGCATCTGGCCCTCTCAATTCCTGGCAAATAGAGGGGGAAGAAATGGAGGTAGTGACAGATTTTATTTTTCTGAGCTCCAAGATCACCTCAGATGGGGACTGCAGCCAAGAAATTAAAAGACGCTTGCTCCTGGGGAGGAAAGCTATGGCAAATCTAGGCAGCATTCTAAAAAGCAGAGACATCACCCTGCCAACAAAAGTGCGTATAGTCCAGGCCATGGTTTTCCCAGTTGCAATGTATGGCTGTGAAAGTTGGACCATAAGAAAGGCTGAGCGCAAAAGAATTGAGGCCTTTGAACTATGGTGCTGGAGAAGACTCCTGCGAGTCCCTTGGACTGCAAGGCGTTCAAACCGGTCAGTCCTAGAAGAGATCAACCCCGACTGCTCCTTAGAAGGCCAGATCCTGAAGTTGAAACTCAAGTACTTTGGCCACCTAATGAGAAGGAAGGATTCACTGGAGAAGAGCCTAATGCTGGGAAAGATTGAGGGCAATAGAAGAACGGGACGACAGAGAATGAGATGGCTGGATGGAGTCACTGAAGCAGTAGGTGTGAATTTAAATGGACTCCAGAAGATGGTAGAGGACAGGAAGACCTGCAGGAACGTTGTCCATGGGGTCGCGATGGGTCGGACACGACTTCGCAATTAACAACAACAACAACAAATTGAGGAAGACCCTGTGCTGAACTTGCTTCAGACTTCAAAGTACAAATTGTGTACACAAATTTAGGATGGTCTTAAGCAAAGATTGCTCAGGGAGATGACTTAAAATGTGTATATTTGTGTGTGATGTGTGTGAGAATAAGAAAAAAACAACAACAAGTGGTGCTGCAAGAAGGTCCATTCACTGCTTTCACCGCTTCTGGAGGCAGGTTGTTCCACTGGTTAATTGTTCTCACTGTCAGGAAGTTTCTCCTGAGTTCTAGGTTGCTTCTCTCCTTGGTTAGTTTCCATCCGTTGCTTCTTGTCCTGCCTTCCGGCGCTTTGGAGAATAGCTTGACTCCCTCTTCTTTGGGGCAGCCCCTGAGATACTGGAACACTGCTATCATGTCCCCCCTCGTCCTTCTCTTCATTAAACTAGACATACCCAATTCCAGCAACCATTCCTTGTATGTTTTAGCCTCCAGTCCCTAATCATCTTTGTTGCTCTTCTCTGCACTCTTTCTAGAGTCTCAGCAGTTTTTTACATCGTGGTGACTAAAACTGGATGCAGTATTCCAAGTGTGGCCTTACCAAGGCCTTGTAAAGTGGTATTAACACTTCACGAGATCTTGATTCTATCCCTCTGTTGGCTTTTTTGGCAGTTGCAGCACACGGCTGGCTCCTATTTAAGTGATTGTCCACTAGGACTCCGAGATCCCTCTCACAGTTACTACTATTGAGCAAGGTACCCCCTATACTATACCTGTACATTTGGTTTTTCTTGCCTAAATGTAGAACCTTATTTTTTTCACCATTGCATTTCATTTTGTTAGATAGCTCCCAGTGTTCAACAAAGAGTACTTTCTGAATTTTTTTTTTATATGATTTCTACACTGGTGGATGAATGTCAAGTTTTGGAGTACATTAGAATCACAGGGATACTGTGGATTCTAGTGCTGCCTAAGGCACGAAGCTAGCTGGGCGATCTTAAGTCTCTTTCGGCCCTAGAAAGGAGGCAAAGTCAAAAACCACCTTTGAAATGTTGCCCAAAGTTTTCAGGGATTTCTCTAGGTCAGAGGTCCCCAATGTTTTGGGCACCAGGGACCGGTTCCGTTGCAAAAAGTTTACCCACAGACTGGAGGGTGTGTGGTTTTGTGTGCTGCCTGCATCCCACAGATGGGGCTTTGCTTGTAGGTGTGGCCTAGTTGGTACTGGTCCATGGACTGGGGGTTGCGAGGAGTGAAAAATGGGAGGAGGAGAAGGAGGAGGAGGAGAAGGAGGAGGAGGAGAAGGAGGAGGAGGAGGAGGAGGAGAAAGAGGAGAAGGAGAAGGAGAAGAAGGAGGAGGAGGAGGAGAAGAAGGAGGAGAAGAAAAAGAAGAAGGAGGAGGAGGACAGACTTCCGGTGGATCTGCGCGCGCGATGGCAGCTACTTTGTAGCCGTCCTCCTGGGTAAGTGTTTGAATCGCTATGAACAGCGGACATCAGCTGTTCAGCGGTTCAAAATCCCCCTCCCGTGCAAAGGGGGGGGGGAAGAGGGTTGTCTGAATAGTGGTAGAGCCTCTTATGCACCCCCAAGGCTTTTTTTGGGGGGGTGAAAAGAGTGCTCCCACGGAGTTCAGACTGTCTCCGCTTCCCAGCTGCTTTTGTCCCTAGGGACAAAACAAGCCGCTGCAACCACCTCCGCGATTAAAGAGATCTGGTGAGTTTTTTTAGAAGCGGACAGAGCTGACTAGAGGATTTAGCTTTTGCTTTCTTTGATTTTATTTGGATTTTAAGTTTAAAGACTTACTTTTACGTTTATATTCCCTCTTTTTATTTTTATTTTTTGCTGAAAGGGAAAGTAAAATGGCGATTGGCAGGCTTTTCGATGTTTTTTTTTCCTTTGGGAAGGTAGAATGGCGATTGGCAGGCTTTTTGGTGTTTTTTTTTCCTTTCCTTTTTTTTTTTAATGATTGGAATGGAATGTGGACCTGATTATTTATAATGTTTTTTTTGATGTTGGGTTTGGATTTTACAAGCATTTTTTTTTTGCTTAACTTCTCTGCTTTGTTTTTTGTACTTTTAAAAAATGGAATGGATTTTTTTTATTTAATCTTTTTTTTTCTTCTTCCCTTTTCCTTTTTTTAACTCCTTTCTTTTTATTATAATGATCTCCTTTTGAAGGATTTTTTGATTTTCTGGAGTTAATCTCTCTTTTTCTTTTGCTTAATTTTTGTAATTTTTAAGAAGGAGTAAAGATTTTTTTTTCAAGATGGCTCCAAAGCGTCCAGTAATCCCTACAGCTCCTAAGGTGGTTTCTTCTTCGGTGTTATCATCAGCGCAACAATCTAAATCAATAGCTTCACCCTCTTCCTTGGTACAGTCAACAATGGTGAAGGATTTGCAAGATATGATGGGAAATGTTATATCTCAAATTAGGGGAGAAATGAAAGAGATTTTAGAGGAAAATAATAAGATTTTGAGGCAAGAGATAGTTTTGGCTTTAAAAGGAGTTGCCTCTGTTCTTGAAAAGTTGAACTCTCGCGTAGAAGAGGTAGTAGAAAAAGTGGAATTGATGGAGGGAAAATTTGAAAGCATGGAAAAAGAGATGGAAAATTTTCAAGATGAGATTCTTATGCTTCAATATAGACAAATGGAATATGCTTTAAGAATCAGGAGCTTGAGAGAATCTGTGCAAGGAGATTTGAGAGAGATGGTTGCAAAGGACTTGGCTGTGATTTTTGAATAGAGAAAAAGAGGAAATACTTAGTGAAATTGAAAAAACATTTAGAGTTAACTCTGTGGTGGCAGAGCAGAAGAATTGGCCAAGAAATGTAGTAATTTACTTTGGGAAAAGATCCCTGCGCAACGAAATTATACAAGCTTTTTATAAGAAGAGGTTTCAAATTGCTTTACAAGATGTTATAATTTTAAAGGAGATCCCATCTAAAATTTTAAGAAGAAAGGAGTTTGCTTTTTTAGCAGATGAACTTAAAAAGAGATGAATCTTGTTCAGATGGGATGTTCCGACTGGAATGGTGGTGAGTTACCTGGGGATATGTTATAGACTTAATACTGTTTCTAAAGCAAAAGACTTTTATACTTTGGTCCTGGGGGTATGTTCATCGCCATCTATTACGTTTAAAGTTTTGGAAGAAAAGAAGGTAGTATTGCAGTCGGAAGAGCTTATACTTATGAAAATTGGGAAATCTCAATTTGAGAGGCCTTAACAAGTTGAGATGGAGGAGCAGAGGACAACTTGTGCAACATATAACTGTAAAGAAAAGGAGCAACAGAAGAAGGTCAAGGAAGCCTCACAAGTATTGGTTTCTGAATCTGCGGGAGAAGTAGGAGTTATAAACTTTTTGGAGCAACCTTTAAGGGTAGAATTGCAGTCTGAAGAGCTTATATTAATGAAAAATGGGAAATCTCAGTTCGAGGGGCCTCAACAAGTTGAGATGAAGGAGCAAAGGACAACTCGTGCAACATATAAACGTAAAGAAAAAGAGCAACCGAAGAAGGAGATTAAGGAAGCCCCACAAGTATTGGTTCCTGCTGTGGGAGAAGCAGGATTTACAAACTTTTTGGAGCTACCTTTAAGGGCAGATTTTAAAGCACTTCTTTCGAGGTTTATGGATAAGAGAGACTGATAAGGAATGTGTTTACTGTGGATGGAATTGGTTATTGGAGAGAAGATTATGGAGATCGAATGAAAATTCTAGATAAGAAGTTTAAGTTTAAGCATTTAGTTTAAGTATTCAAAAGTACTGAGTTTGTGGGAGTTTAAGGGCAGATTTCAAAGTATTTCTTTTGAGGTTTATGGATAAGAGAGACTGATAAGGAATGTGTTTATTGTGGATGGAATTTGTTATTGGTAAAGATTTAAGAATGTATAAGGGAATTTCAATGTTTTAAGTAATGTTTAAATTTGTGTTTTGGAGGGAGTTTATAAAGAATGATGGATAATAATATAAGTATGATATGAAAAGGTTCAGAGTATATTATAATGTGTTTAATGGTTGAGGTTTTTTTATTTTTTTATTTTTATTATTACTATTATTATTTTTAAGAGAAGATAACTCGTTTAATTAAATGTATTTAGATTTGTTTAGGAACTATATGTTTTTCAAGGTTTTTTTTTGTTAGGAGAGAGATTGAATAAAAATTATAGATAAGAAGTTTAAGTTTAAGTACTTAGTTTAAGTATTCAAAAGAGTATATAGTCTTAATGGTATAATGAATGTTTATATGTTTATTTTTCTGTTTTAGGATAAAGAAAGAGGGAGAGATTAGATTTTATATTGTAGGTATAAACATTTAAAGAAAGTAATGTTTAAATTTGTGTTTTGGAGGGAGTTTATAAAGAATGATGGATAATAATATAAGTATGATATTAGAAAATGTTTAGAGTATATTATAACGTGTTTAATGATTGTAATTATTATTTTTTAGAGAAGAGAATCTGTTTAATTTAATGTATTTAGATTTGCTTAGGATTTATATGTGTTTTAAGTTTTTTTTTGAAAAATTTTAATTAAACCTGTACTCAACTCTGGGAAGGTTGGGGGAGGGTATGGGAAGTCTGGGGAGGGGGGGAGGGTATGGGAGGGGGGGGTCTGGGGAAGGGATTTGTTTTGTAAAATTTAAAAACTTTCAATAAAAAAAAAAGAAGGAGGAGGAGGAGGAGGAGGAGGAGGAGAAGGAGAAGAAGAAGAAGGAGAAGAAGGAGGAGGAGAAGGAGAAGGAGGAGGAGGAGGAGAAGGAGAAGAAGAAGAAGGAAAAGAAGGAGGAGGAGGAGGAGGAGAAGAAAGAAAGAAAGAAAGAAAGAAAGAAAGAAAGAAAGAAAGAAAGAAAGAAAGAAAGAAAGAAAGAAAGAAAGAAAGAAAGAAAGAAAGAAAGAAAGACAGACTTTGGCCCAATCTCCTTTTTTCAGCTCAGACTACCTCAAAAGATTGTTGTTATTGCAAAAGGAAATGGGAAAAATTGAACACCTCTCTATTGCGCTGAGCCTGGAAAGTTCTCCAAAGAAGGTAGGAGAAATATCTAACAAATAAGAGATCCAGTTTGGTTACATGTAATCCTCGACTTACAACCATTTGTTTGGTGACTGTTCAAAGTTACAATGGCACTACAAAAAAATGACTTACAATAGCTCATTTAGTGGCCTATCAAAGCTTCAATGACACTGAAAAAAGTGATACAACCATTTTTCTCACTTATGACCATTGCATCATCCCCCTGATCACGTGATCAAAATTCAGACACTTGGCAACTGACTCATATTTATGACGGTTGAAGTGTCCCGTGATCACGTGATCCCTTTTTGTGACCTTCTGACAAGCAAAGTCAGTGGGGAAGCCAGATTCACTTAACAACCATGTGACTAACTTAAACAACTGCAGTGATTCACTTAACAAAGGTCATAAAATGAGGCAAAACACACTTAACAAATGTCTTGCTTAGCAGCAGAAATTTTGGACTCAGTTGTAGTTATATGTCAAGGAAGGCCAAGATTCTAGTCCAATGAAATTTCACAGGCTGACTTGTAACCCATCCTTCTCTTCCACACTGGCCTACCATGCAGGGTCATTGTGGGAGAGAAATATGTTTTGTACTGCTCATAGATATAAAGACATAGCAAATTCTAAAATATTATTTGGAACATTTTACATCAGTTCACGAGGTCTGGACCACAAACACATTTAGATGCTGCCTTGTACATTTTTTCTAAACAGATACTTACTGTACCATCTATAGAAATTCCTTCTCTTTTGATGTAGAAAGCTGGCCTGTAATTCTATAGTCCCTGCTGATGGAAAACAGCTCTACACACTACTTTATTTTTTTTGTTGTTGTTCTTTTCTTCTTCCAGGGTTGAAATTGCTCCCAGCAGAAAAGTTTTCTTAGTTCCCCTTCCAGCCCCGTATCAAATGCTGTTACAGCGCAGAATAACTTAAACATGACAGAAAACAGGTTTGGAAGGGACCTTGAAGATCTTCTAGTCCAACCCCCTGCTCAAGCAGGAAACCCTATACCATTTCAGACTAATGGATGTCCAGTCTCTTCTTGAAAACGTCCAGTGTGGTAGCACCCACAACTTCTGGAGGCAAGCCCTTCCACTGGCGAATTGTTCTCACTGTTGATATAAAACTTATTGTAAGTCTTTTTATTTTTGGCTGCCTGAATGCCAACAAAGCAACTTCTGGTTTCATCTGTACCAAATGGATAATAACTCCGAAGGCTTATTTGACGAGGAGTGGAGTTTCTCTCTCTCTCTCTCTCTCTCTCTCACACACACACACACACACACACACACACAAACGCACAAATATTTGAAGGGAAGAGATAGGATGGGTGAAGAAAAACTCAAGTTTCTGCTTCAGCAGGTCATTCTGATCTAGCTTCTAAACGTCTGCCTTAAATCTGAATATGAGAACAACGCTGCTTCAGATCCCTGGAAGCTACTCACCCAGAAGGAATGTCAGATACAAATAAAATATATCCCAAGCCTGGATCTGCTGTTATCAAGTTGGGCTTGCAAATGCTGTTCCGGGGGAAAAAAGCTACTGAAGGCATCTTAAGATAAAATTCAAAAAGTTTAAATGGAGTGAGTCCAATTCCTGGATTGAAGCTGATAGGAACCCCTTTTTCAAGTGACTGGAAGTTCCCACTTCTTTTGCTGGCATTTAGCAGGAAAAAAAACCATACTTTTTTTCTGCTGCTTTTTCCTGTTTTCCAGATTTGTCCTTTGTGAGATCAGCTTTCTAACAACCAAGGGTACCTATTTATCCAGAGGGGGAAAAAAAAATTGATCACAACCCCTAAAAAGCACAATCGAAGAAGGCTGCTGTCTCCCTTATTGCTGCAGAAGTGAAGGACTAACTATTCTCTTTTTGGTTATTGTACCTCTGATTTATTGATTGATTGATTTAAAGGTCCAGGACCCTCACCACACCCTCTTCTTCACAGTCACTTGCAAACATTTCCAGAAAACGCAACTAAAGCAGTTTCTGCTTATGAAAGTCAGAAAGGGCTTTAACGATGGCCTGTTTCTGCCTTTGCATGTGTACAAGATGAGAACAAGGTGTTTAAAAGCCTGACTATGAGCAATGGTGGTGACTTGTTAATCAGGAATTATTCAAAAAAGGAGAACGGTGCCACAGTCACGAAGAACAACAACGGAGTCTGCTGAGGGAGAAGTGAAGGAGTAAAACTTTTGTGGGTGGGTGGAAGCTAAGGGAAGAGGGAGGGAAAAAAATTTGGCAAGCAACGGATGGTGCTTTGCATCAGTTTAACAGTGAGCAATAAGCTTCTTTCCTCTCATTGTACACCACCCTTCCCTCCTCCTGGTCACTCAGGACCCTATAAATAATTCGTTTTCTCCTGTCTTTCTCACTTCCCAGTTTTTAAGGCAGCAGGGAAAGCCAGCCTACGAGGCTAGAGAAAGAGAAAGGAGAAAAGGGCAAAGAGGAGAAAGAAGAAGGAGGAAAAAGAGAAGAAGAAGAAGAAGAGGAAGAAGAAGAAGAAGAAGAAGAAGAAGAAGAAGAAGAAGAAGAAGAAGAAGAAGAAGAAGAAGAAGAAGAAGAAGAAGAAGAAGAAGAAGAAGAAGAAGAAGAAGAAGAAGAAGAAGAAGAAGAAGAAGAAGAAGAAGAAGAACATCATGGCTAGTGAATTCAAGAAGAAAGCTTTCTGGAGAGCTGTCGTGGCTGAATTTTTGGCCATGAGTCTCTTCATCTTCATCAGCATCGGCTCAGCCTTGGGTTTCCAATTCCCTGTGATGGTCAACAAGACCATCACGCCCATTCAAGACAACGTGAAAGTCTCCTTGGCTTTTGGCATCTCCATTGCCACCATGGCCCAAAGTGTGGGCCACATCAGCGGAGCCCACTTGAACCCGGCCGTGACTTTGGGTCTTCTGCTCAGCTGCCAGATCAGCATTCTCCGGGCTGTCATGTACATCGTGGCGCAGTGCTTGGGGGCTGTGGTGGGCACTGCCATTCTTTCCGGCATCACGTCCAATCTGGAGGGCAATTTGTTGGGACTCAACCAGGTAAGTGGGCTGGGAAGCTCTTCTTCTTTGCTGGGGGAGGGGGCAGCTGATGTTAAAGATTCTAGTCCTCCTGGGTGATGGGAAGCACGAATTGGCACCCGCTGCTCCAAATGAATTGAGGATGTTGGTGATGTTCTTCGGCATGCTTAGCTGGTCAGAGATTAATTTCGTGGAAACCAGGAGAGCAAAGTCTTCTTTTGATGGCTTTTCGGGAATTCCACCCCCCCCCCAAGAGCTGCTCATAAGATTTTGCCTCCAGCCAGAGTTGGTGCTTCTTTGTAACAGCTGGGCGTGAAGCGAAGAACAGCTATTGTAGCTAGAGATAAGAACAGGGCAGAGCATGGGGTTGTTAATGGGGACGTAAAGGCATATTTGGTCACGTGTGGTGGGAGATAAGCTCCAAAGGATGGGGCTTGACAAGGCGAATTTTAAATATTGGGGCTCCAGGTTTCCAATTGCCCCATAGTGAAATGGCCATTCACTGTTGGTCATCTGGTGACAGCACGGGAGTTTCTTTGTGGAGAGGATGTTGGCAACCTGCATTCCTTGTTCAGCCTTGAAGCCAAATGCTTTACCAAAGACTCTGGTGGAATTTGAAGTGTTTGGAAGTACACTGTTCTAGAACCCAGAATTCACGGGTATGAAATTGGTGTCCTCACTGGAGGCATTCAAGCATGAAGATTGAAAGGTTAAGTCTGGGGGCTTAGCTGGTAACAGAGAGGGAACAGGCAGAAATTCAACAAGTGGAATCCTTCTCCCCCACCCCTGCCCTCCTCTTTCCTTTTCACCCCTTTTATTTTCTCCTCCCTTCCTTCCTTCCTTCCTTCCTTCCTTCCTTCCTTCCTTCCTTCCTTCCTTCCTTCCTTCCTTCCTTCCTTCCTTCCTTCCTTCCTTCCTTCCTTCCTTCCTTCCATCTCCTCCTTCTCCTCCTACTTTCTCTTTTTTCTTCCTCTGCCTTTCTCCTCTCTTCTTCTTTTCTCCTCCTCCTCCTCCTCCCTCTCCTCTTCCTCCTCCCCCTCCCCTCTCCCTCCCCTCCCCCTCCCCTTCCTCCTTTCTTCCTCCTCCTCTTGTCTTCTCTCTGTGTGTGAGTTACTCTGTTTTTCTTAAAGCTATAGGACTCAGAGAAATTAAAACTGGGAGTGGCCCCTTTGGTCTCCTTCAAACACAGAAACATGTCAATCATCAGGCTGTACCTATAGCCTGACTCTTATCTTCTCCAGCAGACTACTCCAATGGAGAGATTCAAAGATATTCAATCAGCAGTCTGTGCTTATAGATGGCCTCTTATCTTCTCCAGCAGACCACTTTGGAGATACTCACAGTCACCAAGGCAAACAGAGTGGGGCAGCCCACTCCAGAACTGTGTCTTTAAGAAGTGCACAAAAGAGACACTGGGTGCAGCCTCTCCATTTTTTCATGCTTTGATGCCTCCAATGAGGGGCGCCAGTCTCCTTTAATAGGAGTGACCAAAAAGAATGAGCATTTGGCCGCCTTCCACCCTTGCACATGCAGACACGCCCTTTGCACGCTCAGGCATAACTTATGTCCCTTGGCACACATCTCTGGGGACTCAGTTGCAACAGTCAATGGATCACCTCACCTTCCTGGGCCAGTTTACAGAATCTAAGGATTCTTTATGACAGAGTTCCCCAACCTTTCCAGCTTTGCAGTCCAGCTGGAGGAAGGAGAGAGCGGATGGTTCTGCATGCGCAGTGGGCAAGCACGTGCATACAGCCCCATTTGCACCAGGGGTGAGTACACACGCCCACCACTTGTGCAAATGGAGCACGCATGCATATGTTCGGTCACTGCTCAAACAAGTGGGGATGCACATGAGTACACTCGCCCCGCCATGTCTGCGGCCCGATTCTGAACGGTTCCATTCATGGTAGTGGGCCGCATCCTGGGAGTTGGGGACCCCTGACATCTGAAAGTTCCATCAGGCAACAGCTCAAAATGGTTCTTTGCTTCAATCTGAAGCAAAGTTGAAATCAATCAATCAATCAATCAATCAATCAATCAATCAATCAATCAATGAGAATAGAGCTCAAGCAGGAGACCCTATGCCATTTCAGACAGGTGGCCGTTCAGTCTCTTCTTTAAAACCCTCCAGTGATGGAGCACCCACAACTTCTGGTGGCAAGCAGTTCCACTGGTTAATTGTCCTCACTGTCAGGAAGTTTTTCCTTAATTCAAAGATCCTTCTCTCCTTGATTAGTTTCCATCCATTGTTTCTTGTCCTGCCCTCTGGTGCTTTGGAGAATAATGTGACCCCCTCTTATTTGTGGCAGCCCCTCAAATATCAGAAGACTGTTATCATGTCACCCCTGTTTCTTCTTTTCTCAATTCCTGCAACCGTTCTTCATAGGTTTTTGTCTCCAGGTCTTTAATAATCTTAGTTGCTCTTCTTTGTACTTTTCCCCCCTCCAAAGTTTCAACAACTTTTTTGTAATTTTTTCAATTTTTTAAGCAACGTTTTGCTCCTTATTTATCTGCCTCTCTTTAAAACCAGGCTGATCGAATATTGGAATAAGCGGGTGCACACTAAAGCATGGCAAGGGGTCCAAAGAATAAGGTCAAAAAAGGCAATATGGCGCCTCAGAGGGACTGATCAAAGCTGCGACTATTTTTATGTGGATTTCATCTTGACTTTTTGATCATACTTTGCAGACTCCCTGCATGATGAGGTCCAGATTTGCCTGTCCATGTTCTAATATCTGCAAGAAAAGTCTTCTCCAGTGGCTAAAATAAAGAGGATTATTACACCAACACTTTCTTTTTTTTCATGCATGTTTAGGGGGCTACCAATTATTAGAAAGTTTGTCATGGAATTGTGCAGCAGCTGTCCAGATAAAATCGGAAACACGCACAAACTTGTAGTCTTCTATATAACTATAAATATGTTAATGTTCATATTTACAGGAGTCTTTGGTCCTCATCCAGAAAAGGAAGAATATAAGATTAGTCAGGAACACACAAACAGCATGAGGTAAATCTAACTGCATGCAAAGCACACAAAAGAAAAAGGCGGGAAAAAAGGGAAACTCCCCCTTCTCACCCAGCAACCAATCAGAGCGTAAATTGCCACATGCAGGAGCCCCCACTCTCCAACCAATGAAACTACAACTGTGTGTTCTGGCCCATTGACACTTTACTGTGTCAGATGCTAATTCAATATCCTAACAAAGTTCTCCCTCATTTAAGAATGCTTTGGAGCGTGCAGCATTTTTTTCCACTTGCAAAAAAGAAATTCATAGAAGTTTTCTTATACCCTCCCAACTTAATCTTCTTCTCTTCTTCTTCTTCTTCTTCTTCTTCTTCTTCTTCTCTTCTTCTTCTTCTTCTTCTTCTTCTTCTTCTTCTTCTTCTTCTTCTCTTCTTCTTCTTCTTCTTCTTCTTCTTCTTCTTCTTCTTCTTCTTCTTCTTCTTCTTCTTCTTCTTCTTCTTCTTCTTCTTCTTCTTCTTCTTCTCCTTCTCCTCCTCCTCCTCCTCCTCCTCCTTCTATGGCTTAAAAAATTGGGGTGGATTGATGGATGGATGGATGGATGGATGGAAGGGATGGATGAATAATGGAAGAATGGATGGGATGGGTGGATAGATAGGAAAAGGAAAGAAGGAAGGAAGGGATGAATGGATGGATAATGGATGGAAGGACTGTGGATAGAAGAAAGAAAGTAAGGAATGGATGGATGGATGGAAGAATAGATGGGATGGGTATATAGGAAGGAAGGAAGGAATGGATGGATGGGATGAGTGGATAGATAGGAAGGAAGGAAAGGAGAGATGGATGGATGGATAATGGATGGAAGGACAGTGGATGGAAGAAAGGAAGAGATAGATGGATGGATGGATGGAAGCATGGACGGAAGAATGGAAGAAAGGATGGGTGGGTAGATAGGGAGGGAAGGAAGGAAGGAAGGAAGGAAGGAAGGAAGGAAGGAAGGAAGGAAGGAAGAAAGGTTATTGAGTTACAGCAAAAGCACTTCACACAATGGTAGATTCCTTCAAGGTCTACCCAATCAACTGGTTTCTCTCTAAAACATCAGCCAAACCAACTGACTTGACTTGGATTTTTCAACATTGATTCTTCATGCCAGAAGTCCATTCTCTTTATGGCAGTATTGAAAATGTGAGATCAGAGAATATTGGAGATCAGCTTGGGGAAGACACTTTCTTCCTTAGGCTGTGGGAAATGACACAGAGGCACAGTGAGGACTAGAAAGCTGTTTAGACTAACTACTGTTAAGAGGAAGAGCAATGGGCATAGAAATGAGGAATTGTATCTCTCTTATTCAGGGGTGAGGGACTATTAATATGGTCTGTCTGGGCTGGATATTTCCCATCTCTCAGAAATAAAATACAATTTAAAAACTTGCCCCCTACCTGGAAATTGCCCCATGGGGAAAAAAAACGAGAATCACCATTTTTCTTTTTCATAGTGCAACATTGCAGTCCAAAGCCCCTTTTTCTTAGTGACTAGATATTTGGCTTTTATTTTATTCTATTGCCTTTAAATTGCAATAGCAAACCAGGGCTTCTGTTCTGGAGGCGAAATGCTACAGTTTATCTACCTCCATTCTTGGCCCATTAGGAATTGCCATCTGTGGTTGCAGGAAGGAAAACAAGAGAGAAGGAAGGGAGGGAGGGAGGGAGGAAAAGAGCGAGAGAAAAGAGCAAGAGAAAGAAAGAAAGGGAAAGAAAGAAAGAAAGAAAGGAAGGAAGGAAGGAAGAAAGAAAGAAAAAAGAAAGGAAAGAAGGAAGGGAGGAGGAAGGAAGGAAGGAAGGAAAGAAAGAAAGAAAAGAGAGAGGGAGGATAAACAGAGGGAAGTGAAAGAAGGAAGGAAGGAAAGGAAAGGAAAGGAAAGGAAAGGAAGAAAAGAAAAAGGGGAGGAAAGGAAAAGAAAGGAAAAAGAGAGGGAAGGAAGGGGAAGGAGGAGGAGAAGGAGAAGAGAGGATAAATGGAGGGAAGGAAGCTTCATCCTAGCTCAGCGAAAAAATCCTACTATTATTTTTGCTGTTGGATCCTGGACAAATTCTCCATGCCAATCCTAGTCAGAACACATTGGGCTTTTATCTTTCTGCTGCTTTGGGTCTATCTTTTATTTTTCAATTGTTGTATGCACTTAAATCATTTTTTGGAGAGGCTTCTTGGCACTTGAAGGACTGAAGTGCTGATGAATAGATGCAGTGAGCGAGTCAGGAAGACAGGGGACAGAGGTTTCATTGACTGTTTGCCATCTCAGGCCAGTTCTTCTGTGTCTTGGATCCATTTTTCTTCCTAACAGAGAACAGAAACAGAGGAGAGTACTATAAACAATCATTTGCTGACTTTATTAGGCAAGCAGCGTCCTTAACCTAGGAACAAAATGTTTAAAAATGTGACGCTTGGTTTTGGAAAACTCCACGTCTGGGCTGCAAACATACAAGTGGCCACTAGGGGGAAAGAAAGACTCTTAAACTCAAGGGCGCTATCTCTGGCTAGACAGATTTTTGCAGGCTGGTTAAAGTCCAGCTAGCTCAGTGTTTCTCAACCTTGACCATTTTAAGGCATGTGGACTTCAACTCCCAGAATTCCACAGCTGTGGAATTCTGGGAGTTGAAGTCCACGTGCCTTAAAATGGTCAAGGTTGAGAAACACTGAGCTAGATATTTGGATTCTTTTTCCTGTTCAGGAATGTTTGATTTCCAGTCTGTTTTTGCCTCAGGGAAAAACTAACGTGCCTCAGGATGCATGGGGGATGCCGGTTTTCATGTCCTTTTAAGGGTCATTATTTGGCAGGTGTCTTCAGCAGCCCTAAATTTTGAGCATGCAAGGAAACAGTGCTGAGAGATGGGAAAAATAATATCTATAAATAATATATTGCTTATCCAAAAAGGTCTTTCCCCCCCTCCCCGCAAAGTTCATCTTCAATCACTGAGGAATTCTGGGAGTTGAAGTCCACAAGTCTTAAATTTGCCAAGTTTGCAGACTCCTGCTCTGTAGAAAAAAAGAAATGTAAAATCTCAGACATTTGGACGAGAAGGGTGAGCATTTCTGCCTTCCCAACTTCTGCCTGTAATTTCTGTTGAACTAGGGAGTGGATGAGGTCCAGTTCAGCAGCGCAGATTTTACTAGGTTTTAATTTGCCATGTTTGCAGTTCACATTCCCCGTTCAGCCAGTCAATTCCCCTCATGTCAGGTTTTTATTTTGCACTTGGCAAAACACACACAGGAGAGAGAGAGAGAGAGAGAGAGAGAGAGAGAGAGGGGGGGGGGCCAAAGGAGGAAATAAGATCCTCTACAAAGTTGTCAACCAAACTTTTTAAAGGTTGCAAAGTTTTGGAAAGAAGAGCTGTGTTTCCAAGTCAATAATGGTTTCAAAGCCTGAAATTTGTGAAAATGATTATTTCCTTTCTCTCCTCCTCCTCCTCCTTCTCCTTCTTCTCCTCCTCCTCCTCCCCCCCCCCTCCTCCTCCTCCTTCTCCTTCTTCTCCTCCTCCTCCTCCCCCCTCCTTCTCTTCTTCTTCTTCTTCTTCTTCTTCTTCTTCTTCTTCTTCTTCTTCTTCTTCTTCTTCTTCTTCTTCTTCTTCTTCTTCTTCTTCTTCTTCTTCTTCTTCTTCTTCTTCTTCTTCTTCTTCTTCTTCTTCTCCTCCTCCTCCTCCTCCTCCTCCTCCTTTCTAGCACTGATAATGTTCCCTAGTTGTGTCATGAAATGCCTGCAAGAAGACCACCAAGCTCAGAGAGCATCAAGGACCCCATAGTCGTCCTTCTCCTCCTCCTCTTCCTTCTCCTCCTTTCTCCTCTTCCTCTTCTTCCTCCTCTGTTGACCACTTAGGGTGCATTTTGGGATCTTCTGGGGTGGGCCAAATGGCAGAAGAAACCAGCCTGGGACCACAAGTGTTCCAATTGACAGTTGCATGGATTTACTATGTTCCTGAGCATTTTACCTAAGAATGGCATTATGAAGACACAAAATTAAGGAGAAACTTTGACTTTTCTCAAAGCTGGCATTTGAGAAGCTACTTGTTAGAAAAATACCACCCCCCTACCAATGTGGGAGTAAACAGGATAATAGAGCCAGTTCTTGACTTACAACCACTTCTTAGTGATGTTCCCAGCTGCCTTCCAACCAGCCTAGTCAATGGCAGAAACTGGATTCACTTAACAACCATGTGCTTCTTTTTAATAGTCGCGTTGATTGGTTTAGTCAAGGCAAAACATTCATAAAACTCATTTAACTACTAACATGTTTAGCAGTGGCAGTTCTTCTCTCAAATGTTTGTAAGTAGATTTCAGCGTGGTTCGTCTTATTGTCAAATGGTCTTTAAGCAATTGGTCGTAAGTCGAGGACTACCTGGATGTGGCTGTATAATAGTAGGCTCTTGCAAGTCTGCTTGTTTGGGATTTCCTGTCCTTCTTACATCCCAGTGAATCCCCCTCCAACGTAAATTATGAGTCCTGTAATAGATATCATGGATAACAACAAATCATGGAGAGAAGCAATCCAGAACTAAGGAGAAATTTCCTGACAGTGAAAACAATTAATCAGTGGAACAGCCTGCCGCCAGAAGTTGTAAGATTCTCCAATACTGGAGGTTTTTAAGAAGAGACTGGACAGCCATTTCTCTGAAATGGTATAGGGCTTCCTGCCTGAGCAGGGGGTTGGGCTAGATGACCTCCAAGGTCCCTTCCAATTCTCTTATTCTGTTATATTGCTGAGGGGTAGGGATACACTTTTCTATGTGCAGGACAAGAAGGTGAGTTTCGGTGTCATTTATTTGTGTAGAAATGCTTTGTGTTCTTAAGGCAACTGTTTCCAAGCTTATGCCTAAATTTTGTGGCATGGAAACTTTTGTTAACTTTTTCCTATGGCAACTAAGGGTGGGAGACAGAGCGTAAAGGCTAAAGAAATGATGTCAAGGAAGAGGGAAAAATAGAGATTTGTTTTTTTTTTTCTCCTCTGTTTTTCCTGGCAAGGTAGAACATTATAATTCAGAATCCAGATAGCTTGCCTGGACTTCAGCCCCCAGAATTCCCCAGCATAGGTGGGCTTGTATTCCCAGAACTCCACAGTTAGCACGCAATTCCCTAGAATTCTGGGAGTTGAAGTCCATACATCTTAAAATTGCCAAGGTTGAAGAAACATTTCTGAGGATGATGAAGTTTTGGTGATGAATAGACACATCTGTGGTGCGTTCTTGGAAACAGCTGTGGAAACAGTTTACCCCCGTCTTTTTCTGGAATGGTTTTCAAATTCTGAAAGATCTCCTGGTGGCCTTCACTCCTGTGGAGTCCTTGCAGCTCTCTGAACTTGGATGATTTATGACATCATCAGTGCTAATGAATTTGGCTTTGCACCCTGCTTATATTCCAGTAATCCTCAACTTATCACAACTGAACCCCAAATTTCCATCCCTAAGCAAGACAGCTATTGTGAGTTTTGTCCCATTTTGTGACCTTTCTTGAAAAGAAGGTCACAAAAGGGGATCACATGACCCTGGGACACTCCAACTGTCATAAATATAAATATGAGTCAGTTATCAAATGTCTGATTTTTCATCATGTGATCATGGGAATGCAGTCGTAAGTATGAAATAGGATCATGTCACTTTTTAAAGTGCTGTTGTAACTTTGGACAGTCATTAAATTAATAGTTGTGTTGAGTCCGTGGCGGGAAAACAGACACGAGAAGCAGCTGGAGTTCTCAGTTTCTTTTATTCAGCGTTCAGCTTACAGGAAGATGGCTTCAGCCTCGCCCAAACGCCTCGCAGCCTCTTATATAGGCAACTCCCGGGTAAATGGGTTACTTTTCCCGCGCCAGCACCCGCGCATGCGCACGGCGCTGGCGACAGCCTGTCTGGTCCCGGGCAGCTTTGCACCTGCCCGGGACTGCCTGCAAATGCCCGAGCCGTTTGCAAAGGCTCGGGACATAACACCCCTTTCCCCCGGGCTAAAACTACTACCAACATACAACATTTATTTTATACGACATTTTGCTCCCCAGTGCTCCCACTGTTTACTGGCTTTTGCCTTGCCAGCAATGTTATGTAGTCTTCTAGGTACTTGGGAGATTTCTTTGCTCTCTGTGACCTTCTTAGCTCTGGGTTACTGGCATAAGTCCCCTGACTGGAGGGAGGCGTGAGCCTGTTCTCTCTATTGTGCCCTGGTGTCTTCCAAGGACTGTGCCCCGATGCCTGGCCTGCTTGCTTGCCCACCGGGCTCATCAGGCCAGGGCTTCTGTTACTTTGTGACCTGGTTGTCCTACCTAGCTGTAGACCCTCAGGCCCCTTGAAGTGATAGCCGCTGCTGGGCGTCTCTGTAGAACCTCCTAGGTCAGTCCAAGACCTGTCAGGAGGCTGTCCATTCCCTGAACCCCATTCTGTGTTCGGGCTCGTGTGGGTTTCTGTACTTTCCCAAAACTCAGGTGTTCCCTGATTTGTGCTAGGGTTGTTGTAGTCGGGACTTGGTTCCTCGACTAGCTCTGTGTATGTTTGACCCCCTGTAGGATTTGGGGTAAGGTCAGGCCAACCTTGGGAATTGTGTGCCAGCTCTCTTGCAGGGAATGATTTGTTGGGATGCCCCCGGGTATCCTCCGTTACTGGAGTGCTGTGTGATGTGTGTGGAAAGTGAGTATGCCCCCGGGGTGACTCCCTGGCTGGAGTAGGCGTGAGTGCCTGTTGTGTGGGTAAACTCCATGACTTCCTTTTCGGAACAATTGCGGAATCTTGGGACGGGCCGTTTGTGGCTCCCTCAGTGGAGATGGGCAGTAGCTCTTGCCCTTCCCTTTGCTCCAAAGGGTCCCCCTCCCCCCCTGGAAAAGACCCAGGAGTCTCATCAGAAAAGTCTCGCCTAGAGTGAAGTTGGTCGATGTGCCGACGCAGGACACGACCGTTGTCCAGGGCAACCTCGTAGGAGAGAGGACCTGTGATCCTGGACACAGAAGCGGGGACCCATGTATGACCAGGCCCGTAATTGCGAGCCCAAACCGGGGCACCCACAAGTAGTTGTCTAGGTGCCCTAGGATGTGAGGTAGATGAAGGCAGTCTGTCCGGATGCAACCGGTCAAGTCTGGTAGTAAGTTGGCGCCCCCAACGAAGTTCAGCTGGACTTCTCCCTGTAGAAGTGGACGGTGTGGTGCGATAAGAAAGGAGAAAGTCAGCCAACCTGTGATGCCAGTCCCCGTAGGTGAGTCTCTTCAAGGCGTCCTTTGCGATGCGCACCATACGTTCAGCCATATCGTTGGTGGACGGGTGAAAGGGCGCAGATGTGGCATGACGAATCAGGTTTGCCTGTAAGAAAACTTGGAATTCGGAGGAGGTGAATTGAGGGCCGTTGTCGGACACAATGACATCTGGCAGCCCGTGAGCAGCAAAAATCCCCCTCAGTACCTGAATAGTCTTTGCAGTGGTGGTAGATGAGACAGGCACAACCTCAAGCCATTTTGAATGGCTGTCAACAAGGACCAAGAAGAACTGGCCCTGAAAGGGCCCAGCGTAGTCGATGTGCACCCTAGACCATGGGGACTGTGTTTCCTCCCATCTATGCACAGGAGCTTGGGGCATCTCTGGGCGAGAACGTTGGCACAGGTAGCATGCGTGTACCTTAGCCTCAATATCTTTATCTAAACCAGGCCACCACAAGTGGCTTCGTGCAAGAGCCTTCATACGAACAATGCCAGGATGACCCTCGTGGAGGGATTCTAAGACCCTAGTCCTCATTGAGGTGGGAATGACAACTCTGTTTCCCCAAAGCAGACAACCCTGAGAAAGGGACAGTTCGTTCCTTTTGGACCAGAAACTCTGAAACTCAGGACTAGGGCAGTGCTCAGGCCACCCGGACAGGACCCAGGAGCGGACACGTGAAAGTGTGTGATCTGTACCTGTTTCAGCGGTAACATCCCTGGCACTAAGAGGAAGCTCGGGCAAGGCTTGGATTGATAGAATGTTGACAGCTGGCGCGGGGTCAGCTTCTACTACTGGCAGAGGCAATCTACTGAGGCCATCAGCATGGCCCATTTCCTTCCCAGGCTTGTGGAGTAATGAAAAATCATATGCAGA
This sequence comes from Crotalus adamanteus, assembly GCA_039797435.1. Taxonomy (NCBI): domain Eukaryota; kingdom Metazoa; phylum Chordata; class Lepidosauria; order Squamata; family Viperidae; genus Crotalus; species Crotalus adamanteus. The sequence continues at coordinate 5,232,881 of CM077936.1, forward strand.
CAAGAAAATAGACCACCTAAGCATTCTAGGGGAAATGATGTGGGGAGTCTGCTTACGTGTGGTAAACAGTCCCAGCAGAGGCTTATGGTCAGTGAAGACCGTGAAATGCCTGCCATATAGAAAATCGTGGAATTTTTTAATTCCAGCAACAACAGCCAGAGCCTCCCTGTCTATCTGAGCGTAGTTGCGCTCGGCAGAAGACAGTGTTCTGGAGTAGTATGCAATAGGAACCTGAGTTCCATCAGACCTGAGGTGACTCAGGACAGCTCCAACCCCATAGGGGGACGCATCACAAGCGATGCACACAGGAAGAGACTCGTTGAAATGTGCAAGAACACTGTTAGAAGTGAGCAAGGCCTTGACTTCTTTAAAGCAAGCCTCATGTGCTTGTGACCACAGCCACACAGCCTGTTTGTCCAGTAGCCTGTGAAGAGGCTCAGCTACACTAGCTTTATGTGGAAGAAAAGAATTGTAGAAATTCAGGAGGCCTAGGAAGGCCTGAAGTTCGGCCTTAGACTTTGGCCTGGGTGCTTCTAAAATAGCAGTTAGTTTGGATTCAGCAGGATGAATCCCAGCAGCATCAATTTTGAATCCCAGAAATTCAGTAGAAGGCACCCCAATCTTGCATTTGTCTTTTCTGAGCTTGAGGCCTGATTTCCTGAATCTTAACAGGACAGCCCTAAGCCTTTCAGCTAGAATGTGTGTGGAGTCTCCTGCAATCAAGACATCGTCAAAATAGGGGCAGACCCCTGGTATACCTCGTAGTGTGTTTTCCATTACGCTTTGGAAAATCCCAGGAGCGACATTCACTCCAAACTGTAGCCTTTTTACCTTAAAGGCTCCCCTGTGGGTCACAATGGTCTGAGCTATGGCAGCATCATCATCAACAGGCAGCTGTTGATATGCTTGAGCTAGGTCAAGTTTTGCAAAAACACGCCCCCCCTTGAGAGAGGCCAGGATGTGACTGACCACAGGAACAGGATAGGCATGTTGCTGCAATGCCTTATTGAGTGTGCATTTGTAATCAGCACAAATGCGAATGTCCCCATTTGCCTTTAGAGGCGTAACAATGGGGGTCTCCCACGGGCTGGAATCAACAGGTTCTAGGATTCCCTGTTGGATTAGTTTGTCTAGTTCAGTGTCAATCTTACTTTTTAAAGCAAAAGGGACCCTTCTTGCTTTAATCCTAATGGGAGTGACAGTGGGGTCTAGCTTTAAGGACACAGGTGGTCCTTTGAATGTGCCCAGCTGGGGGCTGAAAACATCTGCAAATTCTTTGCAGACTTCCTGTAGGTCGAGTGTTTGTAAGCTGTTGAGTCCTGTGACGTGTATCCCCAGGGCCTCAAACCAATCGAGTCCTATGAGACTCGTTCGTTCACCCCCTACTACTAATAAGTCTAGTGGACCTTCAAAACTCTTGTATTGCACGTTAAGGGTGGCCTCCCCCTTAACACACACTCTTGAGTTCTGAAAATCTGTTAATACAATATCAGAAGGCCTTAACTTGGCCTTAGTCCCACTTCTGGAACAAATCTTCCTAAATGTATGCAATGAAATGATGGACAGGGCAGACCCTGTGTCTAGTTCCATAGATAATGGAACCCCTTGTAGCTTCACGTTGAGTGACAGCTTTTTCTTCATGGGCTTGTGTGTGCCTGTTCTACAGATGCTTCTTCGCGAAGCGCAAAAACCTACCCTATTCTGGCTGGGGAATCTGGTACCTTTCAGGCGTTCTTCTTGGGGTTGTGCCTTCCGTCGGCCCAGACACACAGCTGCAATGTGCCCTTGTTTACCGCATGCCCGGCAGGTAGCGGAGCGGAACTTGCAGTCGGTTCTCCTGTGGCGACCTCCACAGCCGATGCACTTGAGCGGAGCCGAAGAGCTTCCCTTCTGGTTCTCTTCCTTCGCGGGGTGTAGACGGTCGACTTCCTCGTCCGGATCCTCCTCGGAGTTTCGTCGGACGTCTTCCTGGTGCATGGACGCACCCTCTGCACTGCTTCTGATCGGCCGCATGTTCTTGACGGCGCCGCCTGCTGCTTCTTCTGCGGTGACTTCCCTTAAGGCGTCTTGGAAGGATAATTCTTCCTTAGCGAAAAGTCTCTGTTGTAGCTCTCGATGCCTTAACCCGCACACGAATCGGTCCCTCAGTCGTTCCTCGAGGTCCTTGAACTCGCAGGGCTTGGCGGCCTTCTGTAACGCGGCGATGTATTCCTTGGCTGACTCACCGGACCGTTGATCCCTTTGTTCGAAAGTGTGGCGCCATGAGATAACGGACACCTTGGGGTGGAAGTGCTCCTTCAGCAGCTTCTTCAGGTCTGCGTAGCTTACAGACTCTACTGGAACAGGTGCTGCAAGGTTTTCTGCGATTTCGAAGGCGTCTTGGCCACAAACGCAAAGCAGGGTGGCAGCCTTCAAGCTATCTTCCCTCACTTGGTTTGCCTTGAAGTAGTTCTCCATTCTGGATACGTAGGACTCCCACCGCTCTGGATGTGAGACGTCGAATTCCGAAAGCCTTCCGATTTTCGCCATCTTCGGATCTTCAGGAGATGGGTCTATCAGCCAGCCTACCCCCGAATGCGCACCGGATTGGCGGGCAGCTGCCGAGTCGACGCCGTTCCTCTTCCGCCGCTCAGGACTCCTTGGGTAAGCTTACACTTCTTCCTTTCCAGGTAGTGCAAGGCATCCCATCCTCGTCGCCAGTGTTGAGTCCGTGGCGGGAAAACAGACACGAGAAGCAGCTGGAGTTTTCAGTTTCTTTTATTCAGCGTTCAGCTTACAGGAAGATGGCTTCAGCCTCGCCCAAACGCCTCGCAGCCTCTTATATAGGCAACTCCCGGGTAAATGGGTTACTTTTCCCGCGCCAGCACCCGCGCATGCGCACGGCGCTGGCGACAGCCTGTCTGGTCCCGGGCAGCTTTGCACCTGCCCGGGACTGCCTGCAAACGCCCGAGCCGTTTGCAAAGGCTCGGGACATAACAAGTTGTAAGTCAACAACTACCTATATAATAGTTAGTCCTGCCTCTGTTGGTGAGATGTGCTTTTCTCATTGGTAGTTCCTTGGTTAGGGTATTGCTGTCTGCTGGCTTATTTATCTGGTGTTAATCCCTCCTTATCTAGGTATAGACTATTGGAGAGATTGTGCTATTTGTCTTTTGTTCCTTGCTTAGCGTTTTCATTTTCTCCCTTGAATGGTGTATAAATGTGATTTGCTATAAATATGGCTTACTATAAATGTGAATTTTGTAGAATTCACTATTTGGAGATTTCCTAGTGGTCTCCCTTCCAAGTGCTAACAAAACTCCAATTCTGCTTAGGACCTATTAGGTTCTGATGTATGTAGGCCAATCATAGTAAATTACCTTATATTTTTCCCCTAATTGCTTCTCATTCAATTATGGAAGAAAAATCCTTGCAGAAAAGGAGACGATTTTGCAAAAATTCCGATGGGTTAATATAGTATTTTGCATATTTATGTGGCAAGATGTGTGGGTTTTCCACTTTGAACCAATCACTAGGAAACTGTGAGTTCTAGTCCCACCTTGGCATGAACGTCAGCTGGGTGACTTTGAGCCAATTGCCAGGAGACAGTAAGTTGTAGTCATGCCTTAGGCACAAAAAACCGGCTGGGTGATTTGGGCCAATCAACTAGGAGACGGTGAGTGCCAGTCACTCCTTAGCCATGAAAGATGACTCTGAGTTCTAGTCCCACTTAAGCGTGAAAATCAGCTCGATGACTTAGGACGGGGTAGGCCACCTTGGCTCTTTTATGACTCGTGGACTTCAACTCCCAGAATTCCTGAGCCAGCCATGCTGAGGGGACAGGGAGAGGTTTCCAAGCTGAGCCAGCATGGCTCAGGAATTCTGGGAGTTGAAGTCCACGAGTCATAAAAGAGCCAAGGTTGCTACCTCTGACTTAGGACTAAGGATACAGGAGTTCTAGTCCTGTCTTAGGCATAAAGTCAGCTGGGTGACTTTTGACCAATCCCTCTGTCTCAATCTTAACTACCTCAGAGGGTTGTGGGAAAATAAGATGAAGAAGAAGTTTAACTCCTCAGATTACTGTAATTAATTAAAGCGGAATTTTTTAAAAAATGTAATAATAATAATAATCCTGGCAAAATTCAACCATTTGGGTCTTGTTATTGGGTTCTATTTTCAAAGCTCTTCTGTTTGAGATTCCTTGTTTACCACAGAAGTTTGAAACTTCACGAAAGGAGACGTTGGCACAGTTAAGTCATTCACTCTTAATTTAATTGCCTAGTTTTATTCCTTCTTCCCCCAGCTAGGATTGCAAACTCGATTCAGTATCATGTGAAATTGGCGTTTTGATCTCCACTTCCAGTCTTGCTGTGAAATGTCACAACCCACGTGCCAACTTCTCTTACAAAATAGCAGAGTTGTAAGGGACCTTGGGGGTCATCTAGTCTAACCCCCTGCTCAGGCAGGAAGCCCTATATACCATTTTAGACAAACGACTATTCAGTCTCTTTTTAAAAACCTTCAGTGATGGAGCACCCACAGTTTCTGGAGGCAAGTACTTCCACTGGTTAATTGCTCTCACTGTCTGGAAATTTAGATTGCTTCTCTCCTTGATTAGTTTCCATCTGTTGCTTCTTGTCCTGCCTTCAGGCGCTTTGGAGAATAGCTTGACTCCCTCTTCTTTGGGGCAGCCTCTAAGATATTGGAAGACTGCTATCATGTCCCCCCTCGTCCTTCTCTTCATTAAACTAGACATACCCAATTCCAGCAAACTTTCTTTGTATGTTTAGGCCTCCAGTCCCCTAATCATCTTTGTTGTTCTTCTCTGCACTCTTTCTAGAGTCTCAGCATCTTTTTTATAATACGGTGACCAACACTGCATGTGGTTTTCCAATTGTGGTCTTACCAGAGCATTTAAAAGCGGTACTATCTGTTCTCCTGATCTTGATGCTATCCTTCTGTTGATGCAGCCAAGGATTGCATTGGCATTTTGGACAGCTGCAGCACAAGGCTGGTTCATATTGCCCCCTATCTCTGCCCTTTTGAGAATTGCTTTTAATTTTATTCCAAGTGCTGCCATGTAAAGCAAATCATGCCCCAAAGCGACGATGGGATCTTCAGGTTGGTGCCTTGATCCACAGCCTTGCAAACTGTAATTGTTGTGTGCTGATTTGATTCCCAATCCCCAAGCTTTTAATATTCCTCAATATTACAAGAGAGGGCATGATTCTTAGATGTGACGGGAGGTCATTCCATGGGTGATGTGTGTGTGTGTGTGTTTCGTCATGAAGGGGATGACCTGCCTCCAAAACTGAATGACTTAAGAACACTAGAGGAGAGTGCCTCTTTCACTCTTACAAAGAAAGTCTTGCATTTTTCTGTGCACAATACAATGTCTTATGCCAGGGGCTCCCAACCCCCGATCCATGGACCAGTACTGGGTTGCAGCATGCCAGCAACCGGTCCACACAAACAAGCAAAGCTCCATCTGTGGGATGCAGGCAGCCCACAAAACCACGCATTCTATGGTCCGTGGAAAAACCTCTCTCCACAGAAGCGGTCCCTGGTGTCCAAAAGGTTGGGGGCTTCTGCCTTATGCTACAGGGCTAGAAATTCTTGGTATGGATAGTTTGGAACTGTGACCCGGTCAGATTGAGGTATTGCATACAAAATTGTACATATCGTGTTTCCCTGAAAATAAGACCTACCGTAACTGGAAAATAACCCCTAGTGCAGTGGTTCTCAACCTTTTTAATGCTGCAACCCCCCAACCGGTTGTAAATCGAGGACTACCTAACTGGTCGTAAGTCAAGGACTACCCAACTGGTCGTAAGTCGAGGACTTTCCCTGCCCGGGAGCGCCGCGCATGCGTGGTACCACCCCCTGCGCCGACCGAGGCATAGCTGGCAAGGGGCAGCGACGGCGCAGGACGACCACCGGCTGGGCCAGCAGCTGGCCCAGCCCAAGGGAGGTAAGGCACCCCCCAGGCCCCACGTGCGCCAGCAACCCTCCCTGCACCCGCCGGCCTCCCACCTCCCACGCCTGGCCCTCTTTTACTTACATTTTTAGTAGTTGCTCAGCAGGGAGGGGTGGAAACTTCCAGATAGCTCGTCTTCGCTGCAGACAACTTGCAGCACCGTTTGCAGAATGGGACTTTTGGCAGGCTCAGCAGGGCAGAGACAGCCTGGACAATTCCTATTGGCTTTTGAAAGCCAATAGAATGAGACTCTATTCAAGAGAGTCTATTCTATTGGTTTTCAAAAGCCAATAGAATAAAAGGGAGTAGCACAGCTAAGGAAAAGGGGGAAAAATGGCGGACTGCGTTGTTTGGCGACCCCTGTGAAATGGTCGTTCGACCCCAAATGGGGTCCCGACCCACAGGTTGAGAACCACTGACCTAATGCATGATTTTTCAGGAGGCTTGTAATATATTCTCCACCCCAAAAATAAGCCGCAGTTAAGATCATCAGACAGACAGATGTATTTAGTACTGTATTTCCCTGAAAATAAGACCTAATGTGTCTTTTGGAGCAAAAATTAATATAATGCCTGGTCTTATTTTTGGGGAAACATGGTAGTAACGTTTTACCTGTAAATGACTTTTTTACTTTAAAAAAAGTTCTTTAGTTTCAACTTTTCCCCTCAAGACCATGTAGGGCATTGCATGCCAAAACAACTAGATAAAAACACAGTTTTTCCCCTTGCCATCACTCTGCTAAATAACTAATTCCCACAATATTGTCTTATGCCTTAGGATATCAAACCATATAGTAGGGCTGCATTAATATTATCCTTTTCATCTTTCCTATTCACTTTAGTTTCTTATGACTATCACTTTGTTGTTTGTATCTTATGATTTATGTTGATTGCTTTTATTTAGTATCTTATGATTATCACTGAGTGTTATATTTTATGATAACTATATTATGATTTTGATTTGTCACTTGTTCCTTGTATGTACATTGAGAGCTTCTGCACCAGAAAATAAATTCCCTGTGTCTCCAATCACACTTGGCCAATAAATAATATTCTATTTTGTTCTAGTTTTAATCGTAATGCAATGCATGAGAACAACTGTTCTAAACTTAATGTGTTGTTGTTAGTTGTGAAGTCATATCCGACCCATCACGATCCCATGGACAACGTTCCTCCAGGCCTTCCTGTCCTCTACCATCTTCTGGAGTCCATTTAAGCTCATGCTTACTGCTTCAGTGACTCCCTCCAGCCACCTCATTCTCTGTCGTCCCCTTCTTTTATTGCCCTCAATCTTTTCCAGCATTAGGCTCTTCTCCAGTGAGTCCTTCCTTCTCATTAGGTGGCCAAAGTACTTGAGTTTCAACTTCAGGATCTGGCCTTCTAAAGAGCAGTCAGGGTTGATCTCCTCTAGGACTGATCAGTTTGATCTTAATGTAACTTAATGTAAATGGCTTTAAACTTGATTGTAAAAAAACTAGTTTTTGTAATAGAGTTTCAAAGTCTGGAATATCTTACCCAATTCAATTGTCTCAGTTACTAACCTTTACAGTTTTAATTCCAGCTTAACTTCTATGAACCTCATCCCATATTTAAGAGATTCCTTAAAGGCACATGTGTAAGAAAGGTACACTAAGGAACCTAACATCCCTGTCACATTTTAGAGGGTTTTTTTTTTATTTTGTTCATTTGAATTTGTAATTTTTGTTTGATGAATGAACGGACAAATGAACGAACGAACAAACAAACAAATAAATAAAGTCTATTTCTGCTTGGTGTCTCAGTGGCATCTGGATGGCTACTTAGACAACCAATATAAAGATCTAAGATGGATCTTGGCCTTGTCCAGTAGGTAGATTGCTCTTGAATTCTTATTAAAAAGAGGCTTAAAGCTCATGAAGATCAGGTCTGTTGAGGATATTCAGTCTTGACGTTTCAGAGTTGGCTCCAGCTGGGGGTGATTGCCTCTGAGATACTTCCAAACATCAGCTGCATGAAAACCATGCAGGAAAATGGTATTCCTCTTTCTTGGAAATATCTCAGAGACATCTGGTTGGTCCCCATGAGAAGTAAACTTTTGCCCAAGCCAGCAGGACAATCTTTGTTTTGTATCATCTTCTCAGTTGGTGTCCTTCAGATATCTTAGGACAGGGATCTTCAAACTTGGCCCTTTTATGACTTGCGGACTTCAACTCCTAGAATTCCTCAGCCAGGCATGCTGGCTGTTGCGTCCTTCACGAAATGGCAATGACACGAGAAGCAGTTGTAGTTCTCAGGAACTTCTTTATTCTTTTCAGCATTCTGGTTACAAGACGCCGACAACGCTCAAATCTCCCAGCCTCTTTTATAGGCCATTCCCAGGCCAATCTGCAACTTTTGGCGTACCAGCACCCGCGCATGCGCACAAGTACTGGCGACAGCCTGTCTGGTCCCGGGCAGCTTGCACCTGCCCGGGACCGTTGCAATGCCCCGAGCCTGCTTCCACAGGCTCAGGACATAACACCCCTTCCCCCCCCCGGCTAAGACTATTGATCATGCAATAATAACATACAACCCAGTGCGAGCGTAGTGCCCATACTACCTAGTGCCAGGTAGTTCCTCTGCTTCTATCATTCCCAGTATTCTATTTTCCTATGTGTACAGGAATGTTCTCTGTTAATTCTATTTTGCCAGTAGAGTTACAAAATCTTCTAAATACTTAGGAGCTCTTCTGGCTCTCTGTGACCTCCTAACTTCTGGGTACCTGCCAAGTACCCCTTGACTGAGGGGTGATGCATGTCTGTTCCCCCTGTTACACCCTGGTGGTTCCCAAGGACCGTGCTCCAATGCCTGGCCTGCTTGCTTGCTCACCGGGCTCGTCAGTTCAGGCTTCTTTCTCTGTTTAACCTGGTTGTCCTGCCTAGCTGCAGGTTCTCTGGCCCTTAGTAATAGTAGTAAAGTTGGAAGGGACCTTGGAGGTCATCTAGTCCAACCCCCTGCTCGGGCAGGAAACCCTACACCATTTCGGACAAATGGCTGTCCAGTCTCTTCTTAAAAACTTCCAGTGTTGGAGCATTTACTGCTTCTGGAGGCAAGCTGTTCCACTGATTAATTGTTCTCACTGTCAGGAAGTTTCTCCTTAGTTCTAGGTTGCTTCTCTCCTTGATTAGTTTCCACCCGTTGCTTCTTGTCCTGCCTTCAGGTGCTTTGGAAAATAGCTTAATTCCCTCTTCTTTATGGCAGCCCCTGAGATATTGGAATACTGCTATCATGTCCCCCCTTGTCCTTCTCTTCGTTAAACTAGACATACCCAATTCTCGCAACCGTTCCTTATATGTTTTAGCCTCCAGTCCCCTAATCATCTTTGTTGCTCTTCTCTGTACTCTTTCTAGAGTCTCAACATCTTTTTTACATCGTGGTGACCAAAACTGGATGCAGTATTCCAAGTGTGGCCTTACCAAGGCATTGAAGAGTGGTATTAATACTTCACGTGATCTTGATTCTATCCCTCTGTTAATGCAGCCTAGCACTGTGTTGGCCTTTTCGGCAGCTGCCGCACACGACTGGCTCATATTTAAGTGATTGTCTACTAGGACTCCGAGGTCCCTCTCACAGTTACTACTATTGAGCATGGTGCCACCTATGCTGTACTTGTGCATTTGGTTTTTCTTGCCTAAATGTAGAACCTTGCTTTTTTCACCATTGAATTTCATTTTGTTAGTTAGTGCCCAGTGTTCAAGTCTGTCCAGATCCTTCTGTATCTGAAGCCTGTCTTCTGGAGTGTTGGCTATTCCTGCCAGCTTAGTGTCATCTGCAAATTTGATGAGTTCCCCATCTATCCCTTCATCCAAATCGTTGATGAAGATGTTGAAGAGTACTGGGCCCAGAACAGAGCCCTGGGGCACCCCACTACACACTTCCCTCCATATAGATGCAGTTCCATTGAGGACCACTCGCTGAGTACGGCCGGTCAGCCAGCTACGGATCCATCTGGTGGTGGTTCTGTCTACCCCACATTTTTCTATCTTGTCAAGTAGTAGGTTGTGATCTACTTTATCAAATGTCTTACTGAAGTCCAAGTAAATTATGTCCACAGCATTCCTCTGATCCACTAATTTTGTCACTTGGTCAAAGAATTCAATAAGATTTGTCTGGCATGATCTATTTTTGACAAACCCACGTTGGCTTTTAGTAATGACTTTGTTTGCCTCTAGGTGTTCGTTGATTCGTTGTTTGATTATCTTTTCCAGGATCTTCCCAGGTATTGAGGTCAGGCTGATAGGTCTGTAATTTCCTGGATCCATTTTTTTTCCTTTTTTGAGGATGGGAACTACATCAGCTCTTTTCCAGTCCTCTGGTAGTTCTCCTGTGTTCCAGGATCTTTGAAAAATATAGTTCAGTGGTTCCGATATCACATCTGCCAGTTCCTTGAGAACTCTGGGGTGTAATCCGTCTGGTCCTGGCGATTTGAACTCATCTAGGCTGGACAGGTGCTCACTAACGATTTTCTTGCCTATCTTAACGTGTTTCTGTTTTGTTTTTTATGGCACTATTTTTGATAGGTTGGTCTGTTTTTTCCCTTTGTGTAAAGACAGATGCAAAAAATGAGTTAAATAGTTCTGCTTTCTCCCTGTTGCTTGTCACCTTCTTGCCACTTCCACCCACTAATCGACCAATCATTTCCTTCACTTTTTTCTTGTTTTTTACATGTTGAAAGAAGCTTTTTTTGTTATTTTTGACTTTGGTCGCAAGCCTTCGTTCATTTTGAGCCTTGGCTTTCTTCACTTCATCTTTGCAGGCTCGGGCTATTTGCTGATATTCTGACTTAGTTATGTTCCCCTCTTGCCACTTTCTATACTTGTCCTTTTTATCTTTCAATTTGTCAGAGAGTTCTTTATGCAGCCATGCTGGTTTCTTTTGAGAGCTGTTATTTTTCCTCTTTGTTGGTATTGTGCTAGACTGTGCTTTTATTATCTCATTTTTCAAAATTTCCCAAGCTTCTTGAGTTGTTTTCCCCTTGAGGATTCTCATCCATGGAATCCTCCCCAAGCCCTCTCTAAGTTTATTGAAATTAGCTCTCTTGAAGTCCAAGACTCTAGTTTGACTGTGTTCTATTGGTTGTGCTTCTATAATGTTGAATTCTAATATTGCATGATCACTTCCTCCCAGGGTTCCTATGGCTTCAACACCGTCTATCATTTCATTTCTGTTAGTGAGAATTAGATCCAAAATGGCTAATCCCCTAGTTCCATTCTCTACTTTTTGGGAGACAAAGTTGTCTGCTAGGTTTGCCAGGAACCTGTTTGATCTTCCACTTGGTGCGGAGTTTGTCTCCCAGTTGATGTCAGGGTAGTTAAAGTCCCCCATTACTATTGTGATGTGCTTCCTACATACCTTAGTTAGCTGACTAGCAAAAAGTTCATCTATTTCCTCTGTTTGGTTGGGTGGTCTGTAGTATACACCTATGGCAATGTCATTTCCCCCCCCTTTTATATTGACCCAAATGCATTCAAGACAGTTTTTATCATTGTTGTACTCTATTTCTGTGGAGATGTAGTTATTTCTTATATAGAGAGCAACTCCACCTCCTCTTTTATTTGGTCTGTTTCTTTTAAATAATTTAAATCCCTCTAGCTGTATGTTCCATGTGTGAGTTTCATCCCACCATGTTTCCGTAATGGCAACAATATCGTATCTGCCCTCATTAACATGAATTTCTAGTTCACCCTGTTTGCTGTTCATACTCTGTGCATTGGTGTATAAACATTTGAGTCCTTTGTGGGTGGCCCTGTGTTTCCTTTCTACATAACCTGTGTGGTGCCTGAGTTCCCCTATTGTCTTACCACCTATTTGGTTAGTGCATTTTATATGGCACTCGCTATTAGAGGCTTCATTTTGATTGGTAGCAAGGTTGGTATTCTTGTCCACACACACATCTATGCTACATGCACTGATAGCCCTTTTAAGTGACTGTCACTGTTGGGCAATTCTGTAGAACCTCCCAGGTCCATCCAAGACCTGTCAGGAGATTGTCTATTCCCTTGTTCCCATTCTGTCCCCGGGCTTGAGGGAGTTTCAGTGCTATCCCAAAACTCAGTTGTCCCCTGAGTGAAGTCAGAGGTGTTGTAGTCGGGATTTGGTTCCTCGACCACCTCCCTGTGTGCTTGCCCCCTTCTAGGGACAGGGGTAGTGTCGGGCCAACTAGGGGGAATGTGTGCCAGCACTCTTGCAGGGTGTGGTTTGTTTGGACGCTCCCGGATATCCTCCCTGACTGGAGTACTGAGTGATGTGGGTGAGTAGTGATTATGCCCCCGGGGTGACTCCCTGGCTGGAGTAGGCACTGGTGCCTGAGTTCTAGTTGGGCTCCGTGAATTCCTGTTTGGAGCACTCGCGGAATTTTGGGATGAGCTGTCTGTAGCTTCCTCGTTAATGATGGGCAGCAGCCCGTACTCTTCCCTTTGCCCAAAAGGGTCCCCCTCCCCCCCTGGAAAAGACCCAGGAGTCTCAGAGAGAAGGTCCCGTCTAGGGCGGAGCTGGTCGATGTGTCGACGCAGGATACGACCGTTGTCCAGAGACACCTCGTAGGACAGAGGACCTGTGACCCTGGACACAGTAGCGGGGACCCATGAATGGCCAGGTCCGTAATTACAAGTCCAAACCGGGGCACCCACAAGCAGTTGTCTAGGTGCCCTGGGGTGTGTGAGTGTGGACGGTAGTCTGTCCGGATGCAACCGGTCAAGCTTGGTAGTCAGTTTGCGCCCCCAACGAAGTTCAGCTGGGCTCCTCCCAGTAGAAGTGGACGGTGTAGTGTGATAAGAAAGGAGGAAGTCAGCCAACCTGTGATGCCAGTCTCCGTAGGTAATTTTCTTCAAGGCGTCCTTGGTGATGCGAACCATGCGTTCAGCCATACCGTTGATAGACGGGTGGAAAGGTGCAGAGGTGGCATGACAAATCATGTTAGCCTGTAAGAAAGCTTGGAATTCGGGAGAAGTGAATTGAGGGCCGTTGTCAGACACGAGGACGTCTGGAAGCCCGTGTGCAGCAAAAATCCCCCTCAAGCCATTTTGAATGGCTGTCAACTAGGACCAAGAAGAATTGACCCTGAAAGGGCCCAGCGTAGTCAATGTGCACCCTAGACCATAGAGACTGTGTTTCCTCCCATCTATGTACAGGAGCTTGGGGCATTTCAGGGCGCGAGCATTGACAAAGGTGGCATGCATGCACCTTAGCTTCAATGTCTCTATCTAACCCAGGCCACCACAAATGGCTGCGCGCAAGCGCCTTCATGCGTACAATGCCAGGATGACCCTTGTGGAGGGAACCTAAGACCCTAGTCCTCATTGAGGTAGGAATGACAACTCTGCTTCCCCAGAACAGACAACCCTGGAAAGTGGACAACTCGTTCCTTTTAGACCAGAAACTCTGAAACTCAGTGCCAGGACAGCTCTCTGGCCATCCAGATAAAACCCAAGAAAGGACACATGAAAGTGTGAGATCTGTGGCTGATTCAGCGGCCACATCCCTGGCATCTAAAGGAGACTCAGGCAAGGCCTAAATGGAGAGGACATTGATAGTTGGTGCAGGGTCAGCTTCTATTACCGGCAGGGGTAATCTACTGAGGCCATCAGCATGGCCCATTTCCTTCCCAGGTTTGTGAAGTAAGGAGAAATCATAGGCAGACAAAAAGATAGACCATCTCAGCATTCTGGGGGAGATGATCTGGGGGGTTTGTTTACATGTGGTAAACAGTCCCAACAAAGGTTTATGGTCAGTGAAGACTGTGAAATGCCTGCCATATAAAAAATCATGGAATTTTTTTATTCCAGCAACAACAGCTAAAGCCTCCCTGTCTATTTGAGCATAATTTCGCTCAGCAGAAGACAACGTTCTGGAGTAATATGCAACAGGAACCTGAGTTCCGTCTGATCTGAGGTGGCTTAGTACAGCTCCCACCCCATAAGGAGAAGCATCACAAGCGATGCACACAGGAAGGGATTCATTGAAATGTGCAAGTACACTGTTAGAAGTGAGTAAGGCCTTGACCTCATTGAAACTTGCTTCGTGTTTTTGTGACCACTGCCACACTGCCTGTTTGTCCAAGAGCCTGTGAAGAGGCTCAGCTACACTAGCCTTATGTGGGAGAAAGGAGTTATAGAAATTCAGAAGGCCCAGAAAAGCCTGTAGTTCGGCCTTAGACTTTGGCCTGGGGGCATGCATAATAGCTTTCAGTTTGGATTCAGCAGGGTGAATCCCAGTAGCATCGATTTTGAATCCCAGAAAATCTGTAGAAGGCACCCCAATTTTACATTTGTCCTTTTTAAGTTTGAGGCCCGTTTTCCTGAACCTCAGCAGAACAGCCCTTAATCTCTCAGCTAAGTTGTGTGTAGAGTCTCCTGCAATTAAGACATCATCAAAATAGTGGCAAACCCCTGGTATACCCCGTAATGTGTTTTCCATTACGCTTTGGAAAATTCCAGGAGCGACATTCACTCCAAATTGTAACCTCTTTACCTTGAATGCCCCCCTATGGGTCACAATAGTCTGAGCTACAGCAGCAGCAGCATCAACAGGTAGCTGTTGATACGCCTGAGCTAGGTCAAACTTTGCAAAAACGCGCCCCCCCCTTGAGGGAGGCCAGAATATGACTGACCACAGGAACAGGATAGGCATGTTGCTGCAATGCCTTATTTAGAGTGCATTTGTAATCTGCACAGATGCGAATGTCCCCATTTGCCTTAAGAGGCGTGACAATGGGGGTCTCCCAAGGACTGGAGTCGACAGGTTCTAGAATTCCTTGCTGAATCAATTTGTCCAACTCAGTGTCAATTTTACCCTTTAAAGCAAAAGGGACCCTTCTTGCTTTGATTCTAATAGGGGTGACAGTGGGGTCTAAGTTCAATGACACAGGGGGTCCTTTGTATGTGCCCAGCTGAGGGCTGAAAACATCTGCAAATTCTTTGCAGACTTCTTGTAGGTCGAGTGTTTGCAAACTATTGAGCCCTGTGACGTGTATCCCCAAGGCCTCAAACCAATCGAGTCCTATGAGACTCGTTCGTTCACCCCCTACTACTTTTACATCTAGTGGACCTTCAAAATCCTTATACTGTACGTTAAGGGTGGCCTCCCCTTTAACACACACTCTGGAGTTTTGAAAGTCTGTTAACACAATGTCGGAAGGCCTCAGCTTGGCCTGAAATCTGCTGCCAGAACAAATCTTCCTAAACGTGTGCATGGAAATGATCGAAAGTGCAGACCCCGTATCCAGTTCCATAGCCAATGGAACCCCTTGTAGCTTCACCTTAAGTGACAGCTTTTTCTTAATGGGCTTGTGTGTGCCTGTCCTATAAATGCTTCTTCGCGAAGCGCAGAACCCCACCCTGTTTTGGCTGGGAACCCTGGTACCTTTCAGGCGCAATTCTTCCTGAGGTTGTACCTTCTGATGGCCCAGACACACAGCTGCAATGTGTCCCTGCTTTCCGCATGCCCTACAGATAGCGGAGCGGAATCTACAGTCGGTCCTCTTGTGGCGACCTCCACAACTGAGGCACTTGGGGAGAGCTGAAGAGCTTCCTTTCTGTTTCCCTTCTTTCGTGGGGTAGAGACGGTCTACTTCATTGTCAGGATCCTCCTCTGGGTTCCTTTGGGCTCCTTCCTGGTGCACGGACGCAGCCTCTGGAGTGCTTCTGATCGGCCGCATGTTCTTGATGGCGCCGCCCGCTGCCTCTTCTGCAGTAACCTCTCTCAAGGCATCTTGGAATGATAAGTCTTCTTTGGCAAAAAGTCTCTGCTGTAATTCTCTATGCCTCAGTCCGCATACAAATCTGTCTCTCAGCCGTTCTTCTAGATCCTTGAACTCGCAGTGTTTAGCGGCTTTCCTCAGCGCAGCAATGTATTCTTTGGCTGATTCTCCGGGTTGCTGATCCCTCTGTTCGAAGGTGTGGCGCCATGCGATGACAGACAACTTGGGCTGGAAGTGCTCCTTTAGTAGCTTTTTGAGATCTGCGTAGATGACTGATTCTAGAAGTACAGGTGCTGTTATGTTCTCAGCGATTTCGAATGCGTCTTGACCGCAAACGCACAGTAGGGTGGCAGCTTTTAAACTATCTTCTCTTACTTGATTTACTTTGAGATAGTTTTCCACCCTGGCTGCGTAGGACTCCCATCTTTCTGGATGTGAGACGTCGAATTCTGAAAGCCTTCCAATTTTTGCCATTTTTGTAGAAGGAAGGGTCTATCAGCCAGCCTACCCCCGATGCTCGCTGGATTGGCGGGTAGCTGCCGAGTCAACGCCATTCCTACCGCTCAGGACTCTCTTGGGTAAGCTTACACCTGTCTTCGGTTGATGTAAGGCAATCCCACCTTCGTCGCCAGTGTTGAGTCCTTCGCGAAATGGCAATGACACGAGAAACAGTTGTAGTTCTCAGGAACTTCTTTATTCTGTTCAGCATTCTGGTTACAAGACGCCGACAACGCCCAAATCTCCCAGCCTCTTTTATAGGCCATTCCCAGGCCAATCTGCAACTTTTGGCGCGCCAGCACCCGCGCATGCGCACAAGTACTGGCGACAGCCTGTCTGGTCCCGGGCAGCTTGCACCTGCCCGGGATTGTTGCAATGCCCCGAGCCTGCTTCCACAGGCTCAGGACATAACACTGGCTGAGGAATTCTGGGAGTTGAAGTCCACAAGTCATAAAAGGGCCAAGTTTGAAAACCCCTGCCTTAGGATTTCAGAATCCTAAATTGATGGGATTTCTAGCTACATTGCTTGAATGTTTTTTAGGGTTGTGGTCTGAACAGAGGCCTACAATCTCATCATTTTGGAAGGTATAACTTGGGAATCCACCTTCATATGTTGATTGCTAAGCAAAATTGTGCAGGGGGAGACACATTGGTGGTGGCTCAGAAGCTGAGGTCTGTTGGAGCATGTTTGATTCAGATCTTCATAAATTTTTGGTTCATTGGGGAAAGTTGACGATGAGTTCTCCAGGCCCGTCTTATATAAAAACAAATTAAATCCTGGTTAGCTTGCTGCTTACCCAAACTGTGTTTTTATTGCGTGCCCACCATTTCATTTTATATAACAAGATTTGCATTCGTCTCAGTGTCATGATTTTTTTTCTTCTCTTGCTACCCATTCTTTGCAAAAAAAAAAAAAAAATGCAGAGAGGAAAAAGAATCTCAGCACCAGAGAACAATGTCATCTGGAATTCTTTGTTCTGTCCTCATTTCCTGTTTCCTTTCCCCATCCTTTTGTGCATTAAAGTTCAGAGAGAAAATGAGAAGCATGACTTTGAAATATGTGCTGTTACCTGCATTTTTTGTGGAAATAAAAGTCCTAGGAAAAGAGAGCGAGAAAAAAGAACCAGAAACAAAACAAAACAAAACAAAAAAATCCAGAGGCCATTTGGGAAGCCAAAATGTGGAAGGGTAGAAGGTTGTTATAGAGACCTCCATCAGCTGACAGAAAAGCTGGTCGTGAATTAAGCAATTTCTGTATTCAAATAATACTTTGATTTGTGAAGTAGGCGATAAATTGAGGGAAGTGAACATAAGAAAGGCAAAATAAAGGGAGGGAGAGAGGGAGGGAGGGAGAGAAGAAGGGAGGGAGGAGAGAAAGAAGGAATGAAAGAAAAAAGGAAAATAGATTTAAATCATCAGTTAGCATGATGCATTTAGAAAATCTTTACATGTCATCTCTCCTCCTCCTCCTCCTCCTCCTCCTCCTCCTCCTCCTCCTCCTCCTCACCACCACCACGTTTGCTTCTATCTCTCCCTAACCCCAGATTCAGATGCTCTTAAGTCCTCCTTATTTTTTCCAGCATCCAAATAACATTTCCTCCATTCTGCCAGCGGTGTCCGAAAACCTCAAGTGGTGTACAATTTGTCTTGGAGGGAGCACAGAGAGCAAAAATGGGGCTGGAAGTGATTTCACGATTGCCTGATTGTCTACAGATTCAAGAATGAGAGCAGGGAGCACTTCACTTCAGCCACCTTTTAACCCGGCCAGTTAAACTCTGGCCTTTTGCTGCAGATGCTCTGATGCTCGATGCTCCCTATGCGCTGGGGGGTCATCGCTTCGGATACCAGGAACGTACGATCTCCCTTGACCGAGTGTTCTCACTGATACGGACAAACAACCTAGGTGTCAGGGGACATGTTTCCACAGTAGCACTTAGTCCACTTTGACATTTATTTCCACACATCCTCCCATTTAGTTCATAGGCGGCTGGTTCCCGCCAGGCCTCCTGCTCTCTGGGACCACAAATGTGATTATCCCCTGCTGAGATGGCCATGGACATGAAAGACGTGGTGCTTTAGTCCACCACACCCCAAAGGGCAAGCCTGAGGAAGAGCAGTCAAGACAGAACTCAGGAATAAGACAATCAAGGGGTTTTGTGGACTACTGGTGAAGGTTGGGTGACTCTCCACCAATCACTGGTGATAGTGAATTCTAGTCTCTCTCTCTCTCTCTCTCACTCACTCACTCACTCACACTCTCTCCCTCCCTCCCTCCCTCCCTCCCTCCCTCCCTCCCTCCCTCCCTCCCTCTCTCTCTCTCTCTGAAATGTTTGGGCTGCCAATACTTCAGAAGACCACTAGATGGTAGTCAAGAATTTAGATGATTACCATCAACTTTTTTGCTGCCCCCTGCAGCCCCCTGCAATATTGCAGCTTACATCTAATTGCCTTCTAAGGTGTCTGTCCCTAATTGCCTTGCTTATGGACCATTTTTTCTTCCCATTATATCAGTGAAAATGCCAAAGCTGGCTTTTGATGATAGTTCAGACATTCCCAGGGCACCAGAGTGAAGAAGCAGAGAGCCCTTTTTCGATGTCAGGAGTATCCGTGGGAAGGGAGGGGGACAAAAAAGTAAAGATGGAAGCCACACCTCTTTTTTGCATGCAGTGCTTTGGAGTTTTTGGGCCTTCCCTTCAGTGTACAAAGCCTTGCACAACTATAGTATTTCCACAAGTGTCTATTTTGTCACGAGTAAAATATCTCTTTTAAATTTGTCATATTTTTCTGCTCATAATGGGTTCTCTTTTACAGGTCTGTGGCTTGCTCCTCTATTATAGCTTAATATCTCCCCTAGTTTCATGGTTTTAATGTTTACATTTTTTGTCAGTTTACAGCGGACAGCTTATAATAGACTAAAAACACACACACTGAACAATGCATAAAAGCAGTCTTCAATTTATAAATAATTGAGCTGACCATTTTAGTTATAAATCATGATAATTGTAAAGGAGGTTACTATGTGACAATGTCTGATTTTATGACCTTTTTCTGTGGTGGTCATAAAGTGAACATGATGGTTGTTTGGTCAATGCCACCATTGTTACCTATGGGGCGTTTTAGCTGGATACCAGAAATAAATGCTTGTTTCCAACAAAAGCCTATTAAATTGGAGCTTCCGGTACGTGGCGGCGATGATGGCGGCTACTTTGTAGCCGTCCAGATGGGAAGGTGTCAGAGCCGCGGAGCACAGCGCGCATCAGCTGGCCCGCGGTTCGGAATCCCCTTCCCGGGCAAAGGGAAGGGGTAGAGAACGCAGGAGTAGAGGTAGAACTCCTGAACCCCCTCTGGATTTTTTCCTTGAGGGGGTGGAAGGAGCGTTCCCTCGGAGCTCCTGCTGATCTCCGCCTCCCAGCTGTTTTTGCTTCTTCGGAAGCAAAAGGAACCGCCGCTTCTATCTCTGCGGTTAAAGAGCTTCGGTGAGTAACTTTTGAAGCGGACAGAGCGGTTTAAAGGATTTCTTTTTATAGTTTAGTGTTTTACTTTCCTTTTCTAGTTAGTTTTGGTTGTTTCTCCTTTGTTCTTTTTTGCTGGCACGGTGAGAGAAAATAAGATGGCGTTTTGAAAGTGTTCGGCTTTTTTTTCCCCTTTGTCTCTTTGTTCTTATTTTTCTTGGAAGGTAATGGACTTAAACGACTGTTTTTGATTTCCTTGTTCTCAGCTTTGGATCTTTCTCTTGATTTTTTCTCTTTTTTCTTTTTTGGAATTTTAAGGATTACAGTATTTTTGTTCTTTTTAATTTTTATCTCCCCCTTCCCTTTTTTTGGGGAGAAAGGAAGAGAGAACTGTGTTTTAAAAAATGGCTTCAAAGAGACAACCGCCTTCTATACTACCCAAGGTGGTTTCCTCTCCCACAACTTTAACTATACAACAACAACAACAATCTAAACATGTACCACCGACCCAGCCACCACCTTCCCCTCCTCTGCCAGGCCTGTCTGCACAAGAGATTAAAGACATAATGGGAGATGCTGTATCTCAAATTAGAGATGAAATGAAGCAACTTGTTGTACAGATTAAATCTGAAATTAAAGTGGAATTAAATGAAATGAAGGACTCATTAGAGGATAATAATACTATTATGCGGCAAGATATAGTTACAGCCTTATCAGGTTTGGCTTCTGTGGTGGTGAAGCTGGACTCGAGAGTGGAGGAAGTCTCAGACAAAGTTGACTTTTTTGAGGATAAATTTCAAGATATGGAAAGGAAGATGGAGATTTCACAAGAAGATATCCTTATGTCTCAGTATAGGGAGATGGAGCACGCCCTGAGGATCAGGGGTCTGAAGGAAGACATGAATCAAGATTTGATGGAGATGGTGCTTAGTGATCTAGCTGTTGCTTTGAATATGGATAAAGGAGAATTACGCAGAGAAGTGGAAAAAATTTATAGAGTTAATTCCTGGATTGCGAAGCAGAAGAACTTGCCTAGAGATGTTGTGATTTATTTTACAAAGAAATCTCTGTGTACTGAAATTATACAAGCTTTTTATAATAAGAGATTCCAGATTGCTGCCCAAGATGTTATCATTCTAAAGGAAATCCCATCAAAAATCCTAAGAAATAGGAAAGATTTTGCTTTTTTAGCTAATGAGCTTAAAGCTAGATTGATGCCATTCAGATGGGAGATCCCGATGGGTATTACTCTGAGCCATGCGGGGACACGTCACAGGCTGAACACGGTTGCCAAAGCTAAAGAGTTTTATAATACGGTCCTGGGTGCAGGCTCAGCTTCATCTGTTCAGAAGCCCTTGAGTGGTAAAGAGCTGGAACAGCAACCTGAAACTTTAGGTCTGATCTCTGCTGGGAAGATGCAAGCTGAATGGCAACGTCAAACAGAGGTTAAAGAGCAGAGGATGACCCGTGCAGCACATAGACGTAAGGAAAAGGAGCAACAAAAGAAAGAAATTAAAGAATCTTCTTCGGAAAGTGCTTCATTGCCGGTGGGAGGAGCAAGACCCAAGAGTTCTGCAACACATACAGCAATGGCAGACCTCCAGGTAGTCTTCTCCAGGCTCCTGGTCAAGGGAGATGGCAAAGTTTCTGACCTGGAATGTTAACGGTTTAAATTCCCCTCAGAAAAGAAAGAAAATCTTTTATTACTTAAAGCAACATAATAATGATGTTATCTGCCTACAGGAAACTCATATTTTACTTAAAGATCAAAAATATTTAGTTAACGCCCATCTGGGATCTTATTTTGTATCTTCAGCTCCTGGGAAAAAGGGGGGAGTGGTTATTTATGTGAAGCAAAATTTACCAGCTTGTCCGGTAGAATCAGACCCCCAAGGAAGATATGTAATGATTGAACTTGGTTTATATGGTAAGAAAATACTTATAGTGGGACTTTATGCACCAAATCAGCAACAGGAACAATTTTACAGATTGTTACACCAAAAAATAACTTTGCTGGACTATAGATCCGTGATATTAATGGGTGACTGGAATGGTGTCCTAGATATATAAAGGGACAAGAAAGGTTCTTCTCCTCTTTTTAAACAGGCAAAACTACCTAAAGCCTTTTTTGACATGAAAGAGGACTGGGAATTAAGGGATTATTGGCGGGAATGTAATCAAGAGGAGAGAGACTTTACCTTTTTTTCAGATAGACACCAATCTTTTTCAAGAATTGATTTTTTTTTATTACAACGGATTTATATAATAGAGTAAAGAATGTAAAGATTTTTCCGAGATCGCTGACGGATCATAATCCAGTTTGGATGGAGCTGACTCAAGAAAAAGAGGAGAGAAGATCCTAGAGGGTGAATGAGAACTTATTTAGACAAGAAAAGAATGTTCAAAAGTTAAAGGAGTGTTTAAAGGATTATTTTGCTCTGAATATGTATAAGGGGACTTCAATGTCAATGGTATGGGATGCAGGTAAAGCATTTATGCGTGGGATTTTGATAAAAATGAATAACTTTCATAGGCAAAAGCAGACTCAGAAACGTAAAGAATTGGAAGATGAGATCAAATTAAAAGAAAAGTCTTTGATTTTAAATCCTTCAGATGAAAGGATTAAAGAATCTATAAAGTTGCTAAGAACACAATTTAACATGTTGATGGTGGATCAATCCGCAACCAATTTATTGTTTATGAAACAAAATACATTTTGTAATGCTAATAAACCAGGGAGATGGTTGGCTTATCAATTAAGAAAGAAACAGAGACAAAGAATAATAGATAAAATAAACTATAAGGGTAAACTAGTGTATCAGAAGGAATTGATTAAAAAATCTTTTTTAGATTACTATCAAAAATTATATAAATCTACTAATGTGCAAATTTTAGATATAAATAAATATTTAAGTGAGGCCAACTTTCCCAAACTGACAGAGGACCAGAAACATGAAATTAATGGTTTAATTACTAATGAGGAAATTGCGATAGCAATTAAACAATTGAAACCAGGGAAAGCACCGGGCACGGATGGGTTGACATCTGTTTACTACAAAGCTCTAATGGAAGAGATGATTCAACCATTAGATGATCTTTTTAATAATATTTTACAGGGCTCAGAGATTCCTCCTTCATGGCGTAGTGCTTTTATATCCTTGATCCCAAAAGAGGATCAAGATCTTACCTTATCAAAGAATTATAGACCTATATCTCTTTTAAATGTTGACTATAAGATATTTGCAAAAATTTTAGCAAATAGGCTTATGTGGGTTGTGCATCATCTTGTGCACAAGGATCAATCTGGGTTTATAACTGGTAGATACATGAAAAATAATGCTAGACAAATTATTAATTTATTAGAATATCTAGATAAGAACAATCAAGTTTCTGCAGGGCTGATATTTTTAGATGCTGAAAAAGCTTTTGATCAATTGAATTGGCATTTTATGTTAAGAGTAATTGAAGAGATGAATTTTGGTGAAAAGATATTACAAGCTCTTACGGCAATATACCAAAAACAAACGGCACAACTTATTGTTAATGGAGGTTTGTCAGAGGTTTTTACAATAGAGAAAGGTACTAGGCAGGGATGTCCATTATCACCGTTGCTGTTTGTTTTAACATTGGAAATATTGTTGATTAAAATTCGAGAGTCGCAGGAAATAAAAGGAATAGAAGTTAACAAAAAAGAATATAAGTTAAGAGCTTTTGCAGATGACTTGGTGATTACTTTGTCGCAACCTACTTATTCTGTAGTAAAGTTATTACAGTTGACTTATCATTATGGTTTGGTTTCGGGTTTTAAGATTAATGTTAATAAGACTAAAATCCTACCTAAAAATATGACTATTCGGGAGAAGCAGATTTTGGTTAATTTGACGGGTTTTGAAATTGTTAATAAGGTAAAATATTTGGGGGTGATTTTATCTGTTTCTAATGCAAAATTGTTTAAGAATAACTATGAAAGGTTGTGGGTTAGAGTACAGAAAGACTTGAGGAATTGGGAGAAGCTGCAATTATCTCTCATGGGGAGAATTGCAGTGATAAAAATGAATGTTCTACCCAAGTTTCTTTTTTTGTTTCAAATGTTACCGATTTTGAAGAATGAGATTAATTTAAGTGAATGGCAGAAAGGTATTAACAAATTTATCTGGGCAGGGAAAAAACCAAGGGTAAAGTTTAAAATCATGCAAGGCTCCCGGGAGAGAGGTGGACTCAAGGTACCGAATTTGAAATTATACTATGATGCGGTGGTTTTAACATTAATTAGTGATTGGGTAAATTTAACAAATTTGGAGATACTCTATTTGGAGGGATGGGATTTACTTTTTGGTTGGCATGCCTACTTAATATTTAATAAAAAAGTGGACCGGGCTTTTAAATCTCATATTATAAGAATCTCTTTACTTAGGGTTTGGAGAAAATATTATAAAAGTGATTTTAAAATACCATTATGGGCTATACCTTGGCATGCGATAGAGGGGATAAAAAGAGGTGTTAAAATGGATACGGTGTCTTATACACAGTTACTTAGATGGGATGGACAAAACTGGCAGTTAAAACTATTGGAAGAGTTAGCACACGAAAATATTATTTATTCTTGGTTTCAATATAGGCAATTAGTAGACAGATGGAAGATGGATTGTAAGGTGGGTTTCCTCAGAGAAGATGAAAATCTTATTAAGCAAGTGAAGGATCAAAGACAAACTCATATTAAGAGAATTTATGGGGTTCTAGTGGAATTGGATTCAGAAACAGAATTAATTAAGGATTGTATGATTAAATGGGCGCAGAATTTTGGTGAACCAGTTCTACTGGATACCTGGGAAACTATTTGGGTGAGAAATGTTAAATTTACACAAGCACAGAATTTAAGGGAGAATTTTTATAAAATGTTTTATAGATGGCACCTTGATCCACAAAAAATGTCTTTTATGTACCCTGACCTACAGCCTAAATGTTGGAGATGTGGTTGTTTGGATGCCACCTATTATCATATTTGGTGGTCGTGCAGAAATATAAAAGCCTTTTGGATTAAGATATGGTGGAATATTCAGAGAATTTTTAGAAGGAGGGTAAAATTTACTCCACAATTATTTTTATTAGGTATAGTTACTGATTGTGATACAAAGGAGGTTATATTGATGTTGAACTTGATCACAGCCGCAAGGCTGTTAGTAGGACAATATTGGAAGAAGGAATCTTTGCCTACTTTGCAGGAATGGTTTCTTAAAGTGTCTTATTTGGCGGAAATGGCAAAGATTTCGGCTTTCTTAAAAGAACAATCGCAAGAGAAATTTTTTGCTGTTTGGGATAAATGGATAAAGTTTATACAATTTAAATTGGATATAAAAAAATATCATCTAGCTTTTTTATAACTTTTATTTTTATATATACACATATATTTTAGTGTTATATTCTTTTTTTTTCTTTTCATATAATTTTTTTAACTTTTTTTAATTAAACCTATATTCTGCTCTGGGAAGCTCCGGGGGGGGGAGGGAGTGGGGTTTTTGGGGAGGGTTGGGGAAGGGTTGTTTTGTTTTGTTTTGCTTTGTTTTTGTATTGTATTGTATTGTTTTTTTTGTCTTTTTGTAAAAATTTATAAAAATTTTTAATAAAAAAAAAAGAAAAGAAAAAAATAAAAAAAAAGACAAAAATTAAAAGCCTATTAAATTGTGGTCATTGAATCATTTACAATCTCTTCCCCTTCTTCTTCCCCTCTTCTTCTTCCTCCTCCTTCTCCCTTCCTTTCTTTCTTCATTCCTCCATCCCTCCATTTTTCTTCTTCCTCCTCATCCCATCTTCCTTCCTTCCTTCCTTCCTTCCTTCCTTCCTTCCTTCCTTCCTTCCTTCCTTCCTTCCTTCCTTCCTTCCTTCCACTCTTCTCCTCCTCCATATCATTCTTATTATCCACCCTCCAGTTCCTTCCTTCCTTCCTTCCTTCCATCCTTCCTTCCTTCCTTCCTTCCTTCCTTCCTTCCTTCCTTCCTTCCTTCCTTCCTTCCTTCCTTCCATCCTTCCTTCCTTCCTTCCTTCCTTTCTTCCTTCCCTCCTTCCTTCCTTCCTCCCTCCCTCCCTCCCTCCCTCCCTCCCTTCTTCTCCTCCATATCATTCTTATTATCCACTCTCCTGTTCTCAGCAACTACTTAAACATTACCAGAAATCTACAACAGCTCTCACGCATTATCTCTTTGCATTCCCCTAATGCTTAGTAACTAAAACCAAAGCGATTCTCAATAAAGGAGTCTTGCTTGTTCTTTTGTGAATTTGCAGATCCATCCAGGGGTGAGGTTGTTTTAGACCAGGGGTCCCCATCCCCTGGGCCAAGGCCCACTAACGGCCTGGGGTCCATTTGGAACTGGGGCACTGAAGCAGCGGGTGTGCATGCCTGCCCGCACAAGCCCCACTCACCCGAGTGGTACATGCCGGCACTTGCAGCCCCTCTCGCGTGCCCACTGCTGACACAAATGAAGCTGTGCGTATGCCTGCGCCTCATACAAAACCATTCCCCTCTCCCCCCACCCCCACGCCGGGCCACCAATCAGGAAAGTTTGGGAGTGCTTTTTCACAGAGTCATCAAAAAAAGTTTGGCAACAACTTTTGCTCCAGAGAGAGAAACTCAAAACAAAAATAAAATACCGTAAATGCCGGCGTATAAGGCGACTTCCGCGAGTGCTGAAATCGGCGCCAAAGACGGGGGTCGTCTTATACGCCGAGTTGTCTTATACGCCGGAAATACTGGTAATTTCCGGTGTATAAGACGACGTTCTAGGAATGCGGCCCGGCTATAAAGACGGGGGTCGTCTTATACGCCGGGTCGCCTTGTACGCCGGCATTTACGGTAGCCATTTTGGACCACAAGGGGGATGCCCACAAAACTGTGTAATCACATTAAGTAATGTCATACCATGCTCAAAGCAACACAATTGATTTTTCTGCCTATGTAGATAGAATAATTGTCCGCAGACTGTTGGGAAGTGGTCCACAGATGTGGCAGGCGAGGGTGTGAAGCTTCATTTGCATATGCACATAATTTTGGTTGCATGTGTGAAACCATCCTCCCGGCCATTGCCGTCACTGGTCCTTGGCACAAGAAGTCACTAAATGAATGATTGTAAGTTAAGGTCTGGCTGTCCTATCCTAAGCTTAAGCAAATGGCATCCAATTTTGGCTTCTGACACTTTAATCAGCCTATTTATTGTGTTGCTTGGAGCTATAAAACGTAGGGTGTGTGTCTGAATAGAGTGTCATAAACACGTAACTGTATTGGTGATAAAAAAATTCAAGTAGTCCTCG
Organism: Crotalus adamanteus; assembly: GCA_039797435.1. Taxonomy (NCBI): domain Eukaryota; kingdom Metazoa; phylum Chordata; class Lepidosauria; order Squamata; family Viperidae; genus Crotalus; species Crotalus adamanteus. The sequence goes on from CM077936.1 coordinate 5,259,803, forward strand.
ACATATGGCCGTAATGGAGCCGGCCCATAAGTCATGATAGTGGTAAAACAGGTTGGTCTGATCATGTGACCCAAACCGATTTTATGACCTTTTCTGCAGAGGTTGTTAAATGAACTTAGCAATCATAAAGCGGGTCATTAAGTGAATCAGCATCCAATTCAGCTTCATCCTGGTTGTGATTTCTTCTCTTTGCGGCCTTGTTCCTTTGCAGTTGGCACCTGGGGTCAATCCTGGGCAAGGCCTGGGCATTGAAATCATCGCTACGTTGCAGCTGGTGTTGTGCGTGCTAGCCACAACGGACAAGAGGAGAACGGACCTGTCCGGATCAGCACCATTGGCCATCGGTCTTTCCGTTGCCTTGGGTCACCTGCTGGCAGTGAGTATGAATTCGGGAGTTATATTGGCCTGTTTGCTAAACCATAACGAACCAAAACAGCCTGGGGATTGGACTAGATGACCTCCAAGGTCCCTTCCAACTTTTATTACTATTATTATTATAAACATAGTTTCCTGGCTTAATCCAGTTGCGTGTGTTGGTCTTTTCAGATCAGGAAACAGGTGCCATAAGGATTACTGGAACGTTATTCTTAAAGGCAGTTCTTGATTCACAATCCTTTGCTTAATTCAACATTACAACGGCATCGAAAAAAGGGACTTAGGACCTTTTTTTTCCACGCTTACAACCGTTGCAGCACCCCCCACAGTCATGTGATCAAAATTCAGATAGTTGATTCATATTTATGATGGTTGCAGTGTCTAGGGCTCATGTGATCCCCTTTTGTCATCTTCTGCTAAGCAAAGTCAACGGGGAAGCCTGATTCACTTAACAACCCGTGTTACTAACAACAACTGCAGTGATTCAGGTGACTGACCCATTTTACAACAGTTAAGGCATATAACCACAATGCACAGGCTCTGTGACAGTTGTATGAGGGAAATTTGGAAATAAACTTCCGTTTGGTTATCAATGACAGACACTCACAGATACAGAACTTTTAATATATACATTAAAAAACTATGACATCGCATTACTTTTCGACATAAGCGCCATTCAAACTGAGGCATTTGTCATAACCTTTTTTTTAAAAGTTGGAAGGGACCTTGGAGTTCATCTAGTCCAACTCCCTGCTCAGGCAGGAAGCCCTATACCATTTCGGACAAATGGCTGTCCAGTCTCTTCTTAAAAACTTCCAGTGTTGGCGCATTCACCGCTTCTGGAGGCAGGTTGTTCCACTGGTTAATTGTTTTAAGTGTCAGGAAGTTTCTCCTTAGTTCTAGGTTGCTCCTCTCCCTGATGAGTTTCCATCCATTGCTTCTTGTCCTGCCTTCAGGCGCTTTGGAGAATAGCTTGACTCCCTCTTCTTTGGGGCAGCCCCTGAGATATTGGAACACTGCTATCATGTCCCCCCTCGTCCTTCTTTTCATTAAACTAGACATTAAACCTCTTACAAGGTTTGAAATTCCTTAGTCGTTGTTGCTCGGTGCCAAATCTGGGCTATACGGGTGGGATCAAAAACAACCCAATGGAACTGCTTCAAAAGTTCTTGGGTGCGTCTGGCGGTGTGTGGGTGAGCATTGTCGTGGACCAACACCACACCAGAAGTGGTGCCATAGAAAATCCCGCCAAATGTGAAGAGGCCAAAGGAGTATGGCTAGTGATGTTCATGGAGCGTGGTTTGACTATCAATTCAGAAGTCTACTGTGAAACGTTACGAAAACTCAGATGAGACTTCCGGTGGGGTGTTGGTTCATGACAATGCTCGTCCGCACACCACTAGACACACTCAAGAACTTTTGAAACCGTTCTGTTGGGATGTTTTTGATCACCTCCCCTTATAATCCAGATTTGGCATTCAAACTGAGGAACTTGTCATAACAACTTTGTAAGATGTTATGACAAGTGCCTCAGTTTGAATGGCACTTATGTCAAAAAATAATGTAATGTTGTAGTTTTCTAATGTGGATAATAAAAGTTCTGTATGTGCGAGTGTCTGTCATTGATAACCAAACAGAGGTTTATTTCCAAATTGCCCTTATATGTCAAAAATTAACCTTGTTATTGGATTAACCCATTTTCTGGATTAATGCAATATGCTGAATCATAAATTAACCAAATATGCTGGGTTAATTTCGTATATTAAACCCATAAAATTTGACCATAGTCAACACTCAAGTTTAGCATGTTGTGTGGAGGTAGTCTCTAGGCTTTCATGCACCTAGTTTGAAACTAACCATAAGATTATTTTAAAAAATAGATTTATGCACAGATAAATAAGAATATAGAGAAGGATTTTTTTAAAAAAAAACAGAGCTAAGAAATAGTTAAAAAATATTTAAACACAATACAACTACTTGCAGAAGAACATTTTAAAAAACTAAGAGCTAACAAGTTAAGATTAAAAACAGTTAAGATTAAAAATAGTTAAGATTAAAAACAGTAGTTAAGATTAAAAACAACGTAAGATTTATATGTAGAAGAACATAAAGAAGAAAATTTGAAAGAACTAAGAAATAGCTGAGGTAAAAAAATAACCATAAGATTTATACACGTAGAAATAAGAACACAGAGAAGAGTTTTTTTTTAAAAGAAATTAAAATAAAAAAATAAGACTGATTCATAGATAAATAAGAATATAGAAGAAAGGATTTTTTTAAAAAACAAAGAGCTAATAAATAGTTAAGATAAAAAAACATACAACTTAAACACAGGACTACATATATAGAAAAGAAAATTTTCAAAAAACTAAGACATAGTTAAGATTATAAAAACATAAGATTTATACATTCAAGAATAAGAACATAGAAAATACGAAAATTGTAAAGAGCTAAGAAATAAACTTTTTAAAAAGTTATACAATTTATACACATGGGAATCAAAACATAGAGAAGAGGATTTTTTTTTTTAAAAAAAAAACCTCTAAGAGCTAAGAAATAAACAGTTAATGTAAAAAAAAAAACCCATAAGATTTATACACAAAGGATTAAGAACATACGGATAGCAAAAGGATAGATTAAATCAGAATAGAAATGAATGGAAAATAGGATAGGAAATTATATTTTGCACTAAGAGTGTTGTATGGAAAAATAAAGTGCTGTCTGGATTTTGTATTATATTAAATAAAACTCTAACATAGGCCAGGTCTGTTACCAAAGCGACAAAAGTCAAAACATACGTTAAGTCCAAAACAAGCAGAAAGACTATGGAAGCGACTCAAACAGATGCCACAATAATTCACGTGAGTATAAAAGAAGGAGATACAGCACAGGCTTGCAAGATTCCATTAGGGTATCCGCTCACAATAAACGTGGTCTTTAGCTCTCAATTGCGGAATTGATTTCTGATGTGGTTTATTTGGTGGGGACTGACACGATTTTTGAAAATATTATCAAAAGAAGAGAATATTTGAAGCTGAGAGTTGAACTGTGCGGTCCTTGATGGTGCTCGCTAAGCTGGGTGGTTTTTTTGCAGACATTTCATGATTCAATTAGGTAACCTCATCAGTGCTAGGAGGGGATGGGGTTTGCAGAGAGGAGGAGGAGGAGAGGGAGAAGGAGGAGGGGGAAGGGGAGAGGGAGAAGGAGGAGGGGGAAGGGGAGAGGGAGTGGGAGAGGACTGTGGAATCTTTGATGCTCTCTGAGCTTGGTTGTTTCCTTGCAGACGTTTCATGACCCAACTAGGTAACATCATCAGTGCTAGAAGGGGTTTGCAGAGAGGAGGAGGAGGAGAAGGAGGAGGATGGAGAGGGGGAGGGGGAGGAGGACTGTGGAATCCTTGATGCTGTCTGAGCTTGACTGTCTTCTTGCAGACATTTCATTACCCAACTAGGTAACATCATCAGTGCTAGAAGGGGGTGGGGTTTGCAGAGAGGAGGAGGAGGAGGAGGAGGAAGAGGAGGAGGACGAATGTGGGATTCTTGGGGTCCTCTGAGCTTAGTTTTCCTACAGATGTTTCATGTTCCAACTAGGTAACATCATAAGTGCCAGAAGGGAATGGGGTTTGTGGAGAGGAGGAGAAAGAGCCAAGCCCTCTGAGCTTAGATGTTTTCCTGCAGATGTTTCATTACCAAATTACGTAACATCATCAGTGCTAGAAGGGAGTGGGGGTCGTGGAGTGGGGGGACGAGAGGAAAAGGAGGAGGATGGTGGGGTCCTTGGTGCTCTCTGAACTTGAAGACATTTCATTACACAACTAGGTAACATCAACAGCTCTTGTATATTTGTAGTTTGCAAGTTACTGTACATGTTTATATACAGTAATGCTGGTGAGCAAACCGCACACTTACGAACACTAATGATGTTACCTAGCCAGGTAATGAAACTTCTGCAGACCACCAGCCAACCTCAAGAGAACCCATACTTTTCTTGCTGGTCCCAAGTTCATCATTCTCAATGGGACAGAAAGATATGCTCATCTAATTAAATGCAAATTGGGTAGTTTTTGCAAAACAGGCAGCGTACAGCCAGGGTGCCATAGGAGGCAGAGAAATGTCAGAAAAGTCAAGGTGACAATTTCAATGACATGGTAGACCTAATCCATGTAGAACTGATGATATTACCTAGTTGGGTAATTAATTGTCTGCAAGAAAACAACCAAGTTCAGGAAACACCAAGGACCCCACAATCCTCCTCCTCCTCCTCCTCCTCCTCCTCTCCTCTCCTCTCCAATCTTCTCCTCTCCTCTTCAAATCCTATTCTCTTCTAGCATTGATGATGTTACCTAATAGGGTCATGAAACATCTCCAAGAAAACCACGAAGGTCAGAAAGCACCAAGAATCCCACGCTGAGCTACAAATATTCTCTTCTGTTAATGACAGAATCAGCCAACACGAGTTTTTCGATGTCTCCCATATTTGACGGGTTGGAGAATGATCTAGGTAATGGAGAAGGTGTATCATATATCATTTAAGACATCCAATTGTACCTGTAGAGGTGGGTGTAAGTTTAGATCAGGGGCCTTCAAACTTGGTCCTTTTATGACTTGTGGACCAACTCCCAGAATTCCTCAGCCAGCATGCCTGGCTGAGGAATTCTGGGAGTTGAAGTCCACAAGTCATAAAAGGGCCAAGTTTGAAGACCCCCTGCTTATGGACTCCAACTCCAACAACCACGCTGGCTGAGGAATTCTCGGATTTGAAGTCCACAAGTCATAAAAGGGCCAAGTTTGAAGGGCCCTGCTTGTGGACTTCAACTCCCAGAATTCCTCAGACAACCACGCTGGCTGAGGAATTCTGGGAGTTGAAGTCCACAAGTCATAAAAGGGCTAAGTTTGAAGACCCCTGGTTTAAAGGGGCCCCCAACTTATCCCTAGAACTTTTCATACTCTGAGACAAGTTCTCGTGTGGTCAAGATTCCCACAAACCTTCAACTGCTAAGGCATCTTTGTTTCTGGAATGGAGAGTAGACACCATCCAATGCTGGCTTTTTCAAAGATAGGAAAGTATCTTGGGTTAGTCCTGTTCACCTCAAATACAGACCGTATTCTGCCTTATGGTGGATCTTTGAAAAATTCTATTTTCGGAACAGACTATTCCAGGGGACTCCAGAAGTTTCCATCCTTTCTCCAGACCACAACTGAGGGACTTGGACCGTGCCAAGTTGGCTCTCCCAAACCACTTCCTGTTCTAGAAGATTTGCTTTTAAAAAAATGCCAGACCACCCCAAAACAGCTGGATCGGCCTGGTCTGGAGAAAGAATAGATTGGCAAAGGTGTATTTTTCATCCACTTAGATACTCCTAAGCCCTAAATTTCTATTGCTAAGCAAGACAGTTGTGAGTGAATTTTGCCCCATTTTACGACCTTCCTTGCCACCGTTGTTAAGTGAATCACTGCATTTATTAAGTTAGTCAAAGGGTTGTTAAATGAATCTGGCTTCCCCATTGATTTTGCTTGTCAGAAGTTGCAAAAAGGGATGACGTGAACCCAGGACACTGCGACTGTCGTAACTATGAGTCAGTTGCCAAACATCTGAATTTTGATCACGTGACCGTGGAGATGCTGCAACAGTCATAAGTGTGAAAAAGGTCATAAGTCACCTTTTTCATGCCGTTGTAACTTCAAAACGTTCACTAAATAAACTATTGCCTGGACTGTAGGATGTTATCTGAAAAACTCACCCAGGAAGCAAATGATTTTCCAGGCCTGATGGAAACATCTGATGCTGAAGATTGTGGTGGAGGTGCTCACGTTAAAACACAAAATAAAATTGGTGAAAGGGTTTGTTGTGTCCTGAGCCTGCAAAAGCAGGCTCGGGACGTTGCATTGGTCCTGGCATTCCAAAAACTGCCTGGGACCAGACAGAGCGGCGCCAGCCTTGTGTGCATGCGCAAGGTGCGAAAACGCTCTATTCTATTGGTTGATGTTATCCGGGTTTCTGGCTATATAAAAAGGCCTGTGTGCCTTTTGTTTTTGCTTGGGTGTTGTTAGAAGGAGAATAAACCTCGCCATGTGTATTCATCATTCATACGCGAACGAAGCATTTAACACTGGCGACGAAGGTGGGATCCTTTGCAGGCTGAAACAAGCAATTTAAGAACTTACCTAAGAAGTCCTGAAGAGGAGAAGACAGCATCTGAATCAGCATCCCAGCCTGCCAGTATAGCATCGCTGGAGGGTGAGCTCAGCTAAAGGACACTTTCCCTAAACAGCTGTTGCACAGGAGCGAGTGGTGAAGGTGGTAATTGTATGATGGCGAAGATTGGTCGTTTGTCTGATTTTGATGTCTCCCACCCAGAGAGATGGAATTCCTACATAGCAAGGGTGGAGAATTACTTCAGAGTAAATCAGATTAGAGAAGACGGCTTGAAGGCTGCAACTCTTTTGTGTGTCTGTGGACAGGAAGCTTTTGAAATCGCAGAGAATTTGGTTGCCCCTGCACCTCTGGAGTCAGTAACATATATTGACTTGAAGAAAATGTTGAAGGAACACTTCCAGCCAAAGTTATCTGTTATTGCTTGGAGGCACGCATTCGAGCAGAGAGACCAGAGGCCGGGTAAATCTGTTGCGGATTTTATTGCGGCCTTAAGGCGAGCAGCCAGACCTTGTGAGTTCAAGGATCTGGAAGAGAGGCTGCGAGATCGCTTCGTATGCGGTTTAAGGAACAGAGACTTACAGCAGAAGATTTTTGCAAAAGAAGATGTCTCTTTCCAAGACGCACTACGAGAGGTGACAGCTGAGGAAGCAGCAGGCGGGGCTGTGAAGGCCTTACAGCTCCCCAGGAACCCTCCAGACCAGTGGTTCTCAACCTTTCTAATGCTGTGACCCCTTAATACAGTTCCTTATGTTGTGGTGACCCCCCAACCATAAAATTACTTTCGTTGCTATTTCATAACTGTAATTTTGCTACTGTTATGAATCGCAGTGTAAATAACTGATGTGCAGGATGTATTTTCATTGTTACAAATTGAACATAATTAAAGCATAACGATTAATCACAAAAACAATATGTAATTATATATTGTTAAATATTTATTTCTAATTACAAATAAATGAAATTTATTTGTCTTGAAGCATGGTGTAGCATGGGTAACAGTCTTAATATAACAGCAGTAAACTACATTGCTACATTTTTCAAAGGTATGTGTAAGAAGCCAACGTCAGTGCGAAGGTTGAGATTGCTTCTTTTTCACCAGATCAGCAATTCTCGGGGCAGTCTTTGCAAGAGCACAACGAAGATCATCTTCCACAACAAGTCTACTTCTGTATTTAGACTTGATAACCAATAAGCTGGAAAACCCTGTTTCACAAAGATATGTTGTTGGAAATGGAAGAAGAAGGCGCAACACAGTCTCAGACAGAACAGGATATGACTGCAAACATTTGATCCAGAATTTTGTAACTGGCATTGTAGAGAAATCAGTTCTCGCTGTATCACTGTTAATAAGTTCAATGAACTCCCCTTGTGCTGTCTCAGGAACATTTTCAACTTTGACTGTGAATGGGCTTCTGGCAAGTGCAAATGGGGTGTCAGGTAGATTTGAAAAGTACGATAAAATTTCATCTGCCAGCATGTGCAAGTGTTCTTTCACAGAAATTATCATTGTAATCCTTTTGTCTGGTTCAATGTCATGTTCCTCAAAGAAAGCAGATAAGGTAGGCAATATGTACATTTTTTTTCTTCCAATTTTTTTTGCCAAAGCTGAAGTTTCATTTGGAATGATTGGATCTTTTCAGACAAATCGAGGCACATTGCATTTGGTCCTTGCAGTGATAAATTTAACTCATTCAAGATGGCAAAGATGTCAACCAAGTAAGCTATTTTCTGCAGTTCACTGTTATCGCTGAAAAGTGCCTCGAAGTGCGGTCTTGCTTTCTGACTAAAAACGTTTTGAGTTCATCACGAAGCTCAAAAACACGTTTTAAAACTTTTCCTCTCAACAACCATCTCACTTCAGTGTGAAATAGCAGAGCATTGTTCGGCGCATCCAACTCGTTGCACAGTTGGGAAAACAATCGACTATTTAAACTGCTCGCCTTTACAAAGTTGACAGAATTTATGACGCTTCTCATTACTTTTTGTAACTCTTGTGGCAGCGTCTTTGTTGCTAATATTTGCCGATGAATCATACAGTGAGTTCCAATGACTTTTGGTGACTCATTCAGTACCAAACGTTGAAATCCAGATCGACGTCCTAGCATAGCTGGAGCACCATCTGTGCAAACATCACAAACCTTTTCCCAAGAGATCTTATGCTCTTTCAGAAATGAACCAACTGTGTCAAATACATCATGTGCAGTAGTTGTCATTTCAAGAGGTTTGCAAAAAAGAAACTCATTTTTAAAGTCGCCATCATTAATATACCTCACATAAACCAGTAACTGTGAACAGTTTGCAATGTCTATAGATTCATCAAGCTGGATACTAAATATTGAAAGTGGAGCAGATTTAATTTCTTGGAGTACCTGACCAAGAATATCAGCAGACATGTCATCTATTCTTCTGCAGACAGTGTCGTTAGATAAGGAAATTGCACTCAATTTCGTCACAAATTCATCTCCGATCATAAGTCGAACAATGTCTTTGGCCGCTGGCAACAGTAACTCCTCTGCAATAGTGTGAGGCTTCATAGCTCTGGCGATTCTGAGTGCCACCGCATATGAAGCTTCAACAGCTGCCACATTGTGTTTGTGGTACTTGCCACCAGTGTCAAGTCTGGCTTTCTTGAGTCCATCAGACTTGCATCTAAAATACTTGGTATCCTTGCCAGCAAAGCTCGGATGCTTGGTCTCAAAATGCCGTTTCAGTTTGTTTGGCTTCATGGATTTGGCTGATAGGACTTCACAGCAAATGACACATTGTGGTTTCTCTTTTCCAGCTGCAGTTATTGATGTAAAACCGTATTGTAGAAAAGCCTCACAATATTTTCTTTTCTTAATGTTCCTCTCTACACAATCCATTGTCATGGGATGGTTTGCTAATGAAAATAATATATAACAATAGCTTTAATAATACAAAAAGTTATACATGGCGTAGTTCTGGCAATACAGTTCATTAACGTTTCCTATGATTTACCATTCTCTGTGTTGTGTTTTTGTTACATACATGTTACTATAACCCAGTGATTCTCAACCTTGAAAATTTTAAGGCATGTGGACTTCAACTCCCAGAATTCCACAGCCAGCAACGTATAACCCAAAATGCATGCTTAAAGTGATGTTTGAATCCAGTCATTGCAAAACAACATTTATGATACAGTGTATGTCCTAAATAAGTCAGTTTGGGGCATACTATGGCCTACTAATATGTGTGAACTTATATAGAATATCCTCCCCTTCTGCTTGCAAGGAAACCTGATCTTAACTTGTACTGAGGAAAACCAAAGTCTGCTCCGGGCCTGACTCGGAAGCCCCTTGGACCTCCCTGGAGCAGAGAAGCACCCAGCCACCTGCAGGAAGCTTGGCCTGGCCCTGCGGGGGTCTTCAGCCACCCCTCACTCCCTTCAGGGGTCTGGGCGGAGCCCTTAAAGCCCAGAGGCTTTAGCGATGGGGTTATTGTTATTGTTTGCCGGTTATTGTTCGTGCCCCGGGTCGTCCAGCTTGCCTTGGGCAGGCTCCCAAGAGGGGACCCCTGTCCGGCTTCGTCAGCCCGGGAGGGGTGCAGGTGGGGTCCCCTCGACGCCCCCCCAGCTATGGCCAGTCAGTGCTCAGCAGCAGTGCAGCCGCCGCCGCTCTTCGGTAGAGCCTTTCCGCCCATAGGGCACGGACCACAGCCCGGCACTTGCCTGACTGCCTGCCTGCATGCCTCGGGGACTCCCGGGCACCCGTCCTGTGCCATCAGTTCACCAGAACCGCGGTCCCGATGCTGCAGGCATGAATGACATGGAGCCTGGCCGGTTGCTCAGCCATCTGCCACGCCCCACGTGCGCCACTTTTGCACACAGTGCCAGCCGCTGCCCCGCCAGAACCACCTCCACCGCTGCCTGTCCCGCACAGCCCTGCTGTGTGAAGCGGATCCCACGGCACCACCTGCACACCACACCGATGTTGCAGCACTTGAATTCACCGCCCGAGCTGGACGCCAGTGGGGGGTGGTGGGAGGGTGCGGACAGCAGGCAAGCCCAGGTAGCAGCAGGCATTGTGGGCTAGACACTCCCAGATGGCCACGTAGGCTCAGAATGAGGCAGCGGCAGCGCAGGTCCAGCACCGGCCAGGCCAGCCTCCCCTCACTCCCTTCAGGGGTCTGGGCAGAACCCTTAAAGCCTGGATGCTTCAGTGAGGGGGTCTCTCTCCAGGGTCAGCAGTGCTGCTTGCCCCGGGCTGCCCTTAGAGACGCCCGAGAGAGGCCGGTTATTGTTCGCACCCTGGGACGCCCAGCTTGCCTCGGCCCAGAACTTGTCTGCCTGCCTTTCTCCCTCAGGGACTCCTGGCCGCCTGCCCTGTGCCATCACCTCACCAGGACTGCAGCCCCGATGCTGCAGGCGTGGATGACACTGAATCTGGCTGGCTGCTCAGCCATCCGCCACACCCCATGTGCTCCACATGCGTCACTTTTGCACGCAGCGCCAGCTGCTACCCCACCAGAATCATCTCCGCCGCCACCTGTCCCGTGCAGCCCTGCTGTGTGAAGTGGGCCCTGCGGCTCCCATGGCACCACCCGCACACCACACCAATGGCGCATGAGGTGAGCACGCTTTTTCGGCAGGGCAGAGTTAAGCGCTGCTACCCACCTCCCACCCCTAGTCCTCTTTTACTTACAAGTAGTAGAGTAGAAGATGGCATTCCATAGTTGCTCAGCAGGGATGGGTGGAAAGTTCCTGCAAACTCACCTTTGCTGCAGACAACTTGCAGCAACGTTGCTGGCTGGGACTTTTGGCGTGTTCAGCAGTGCAGAAACAGCCTTTAACAGCCAGGTCTGGACAATTCCTATTGGCTTTCGAAAGTCAATAGAATAGACTCTATTCTATTGGTGTTCAAAAGCCAATAGATTAAGAGTCTATTCAAATAGAGTCTATTCTATTGGCATTCGAAAGCCAATAGAATAGAGGGAGTAGCACAGCTCATGGAAAAGTTGAAAAAATCTATCCAAAAAGATGCCGGAACACCGTTCTGAGTGTTCTATGCGAAAAAAAAGCCTTGGTCTTTGGCGACCCCTGTGAAACGGTCGTTCGACTCCCAAAGGGGTCACGTCCTACAGGTTGAGAACCGCTGTTCCAGACACAGCTACCGTCCATCAAGAGGACGCTCAAGAAGGATCAGAAGGGGATCCTGAAGAGGAGGTCGACAGACTTCACCAGCCAGCTGAGAGGAGGCAGAAGAGACATCCGGTCAAGGCCCCAGCATCTCTTCAATGCTTCGGGTGCAGAGGACACCACAAGCGAGCTGACTGCAAGTTTTGCTCCGCCATTTGCAGGGTGTGTGGCAGGCAGGGCCACATTGCATCCATCTGTTTGGGTCACCAGAAGGTTCAACCTCAGGAAGAATTGCTTCAGAAAGGTACCAGGGTCCCCAGCCAAAACAGGGTGGGTTTCTGCACATCGCGCAGGAGTATTCTAAGAAAAGGGTCACACAAGCCCCTTAAGAAGAAACTTTCCATTAACGTAAGGTTGCAAGGGATTCCCCTTCCACTGGACTTGGACACTGGGTCCGCTCTCTCAATTATTTCAATTAACACGTTCAAAAGGATATGCAGCAGCAGTGGCCTTCAAGTTAAACTCAGGACATCAAATCTAATACTTACTGATTTTCAGAATTCTATGGTGTGTGTTAAGGGGGAGGCCCCCCTTAGAGTACAGCATAAGGATTTTGAAGGTCCCCTAGATGTGGTGGTTGTTTGGGGGTGAACGTACGAGTCTTATTAGACTCGATTGGTTTGAGGCTCTGGGAATCCAGGTAACTGGGCTGCACCATTTGCAAACGTTGAGCCTTGCAGAAGTCTGCAAGGAATTTGCAGATGTGTTTAGTTCAGAGCTAGGATCCTACAAGGGGCCTCCAATTTCTCTACGGTTAGACCCAACCATTACGCCCATCAGGGTTAAGCCTAGGAGGGTATCTTTTGCCCTCAAAGGCAAGATTGATGTTGAACTGGACAGATTGCTCCAGCAAGGCATTCTAGAACCTGTGGATTCTAGTCCATGGGAAACCCCCATAGTAATGCCTCTAAAGGCTAATGGGGATATACGTATATGTGCAGACTATAAGTGCACACTGAATAAGGTGCTGCAACAGCATGCTTATCCAGTGCCTGTAGTAAGTCACATTCTGGCCTCCTCAAGGGGGGGCGCATTTTTGCGAAGCTTGACCTGGCACAGGCCTATCAACAGTTATCTGTTGATGAGGCAGCTGCAGAGGCCCAGACTATTGTAACTCACAGGGGGGTCTTCAAGGTCAAGAGACTGCAATTTGGGGTAAATGTAGCCCCTGGCATATTCCAAAGTATCATGGAGAGCACACTTCGAGGTATTCCTGGGGTCTGACCCTACTTCGATGACATCCTCATTGCTGGGGAGTCATCCCAGAATTTAGCAGAAAGACTAAGGGCTGTCTTGCTTCGTTTTCGAAAAGCAGGCCTTAAACTAAAGAAGGATAAATGTAAGATAGGAGTCACTTCTACTGACTTCTTAGGATTCAGGATTGATGCTCAAGGCATTCACCCTGCTGAAACTAAATTGCAAGCGATCCAGCAGGGCCCAAGCCCTAAGTCTTAGAGTGAGCTGCAAGCCTTCTTGGGGCTATTAAATTTTTACCATGCAATTCTCCCACATAAAGCTGCAGTAACAGAGCCATTACACAGGCTCTTAGACAAGCAGGCTCCTTGGCAGTGGACTAAAGTCCACGAAAAGAGTTTCAATGAGGTTAAAGCCTTGCTCACTTCTAATGCTGTTTTAGCACATTTCAATGAGCAACTGCCTGTTTGTATCGCATGCGATGCATCTCCTTATGGGGTGGGATCCGTACTTAGCCATCTGAAGGCTGATGGGACACAGGTCCCTATGGCCTATTACTCAAGGACTCTGTCTTCTGCAGAGCGAAATTACGCTCAAATTGACAGAGAAGCCTTGGCCATAGTGGCTGAATTAAGAAATTTCATGATTTCTTATATGGCCTTCATTTTATGGTCTTTACTGACCATAATCCTCTGCCGGGTTTGTTTACCACTAACAAACAGACCTCACATATCATTTCTCCTCGTATGCTGAGATGGTCCATTTTCCTGTCAGCATATGACTATACATTAGTTCACAAACCAGGAAAAGAAATGGGTCATGCAAATGGCCTGATCAGATTACCATTGAACCAATGGTAGAGCCAGATCCTGCTCCAGCCATTAATATTCTGCCCATTCAGGAGTTGCTTGAGTCTCCTCTCAATGCTAGGGACGTGGCAGCAGAAACTGCCACTGATCACACGCTTACATGCGTGCTGACATGGGTGTTGTCAGGATGGCTTGACAAGTGCCCAGATACTGAGTTCCAAAGCTTCTGGCACAAGAAGCATGAGTTTTCCATTTTCAAGGGTTGCCTGTTGTGGGGCAGCAGGGTAGTGATCCCAGCCTCACTGAGGTCTAGAATCTTGATCTCTCTGCATGAGGGACATCCTGGTATAGTCAGGATGAAAGTGCTTGCGCGCAGCCATCTTTGGTGGCCTGACCTCGATAAAGCCATCAAGGCCCAGGTGCATGGGTGCCAAGTGTGCCAACAGTCCCGACCTGAAATGCCTCAGGCCCCAGTACATAGGTGGGAGGAAACTCAAACCCCATGGTCTAGGGCACAGGTCGGCAACCTGCGGCTCCGGTGCCGCATGCGGCTCTTTGAGCCTTCCCCTGTGGCTCCCAGCCTCCTCTGTCTTTGCAGAGAGAGACAGAGACAGAGAGAGGCAATTGCACTTCCCTGCTTCTCTCTCTCTCTCTCTCTCTGTGTGTGTGTGTGTGTGTGTTTTGTGTGTGTGTGTATGTGTAAAATAGAGTGCACTCACAGTGTTCTCCGAGGAGCTGAAAAGCTTACTGGGTGGAGCTCCCCCCTTTGCTGCGTCTCTGCAGGAAGCAGGAAGCAGGAAGGGCAGAAGAGAGCTAGCTAGTCCAGCTAGGCTGACTCAGGAATTCTGGGAGTTGAAGTCCATGAATCATAAAAGAGACGAGGTTGCCTACCCCTGAGCTTGTTAGACAACAGCTTGAAGCTTGCCAGGTGAGCAGCAGATAGGAGGGGGGGAGAAAGAGAGAGAGAGGGGGGAGGGAGGGAGGGAGGGAGAGAGAGAGAAAAGAGAGAGAGAAAGAAAGAGAGTGGGGGAAGAGGAGTGGCAGACCAAGGGCAGATAGAGAGGGAGGGAGAGAGAGAGACCGTTTTGACATCTAAAATGAAGATAACACTGCATATATCCTTTTTTTTACCTCTGTGTGTATGTAATTTTATTCTCTTAAAGCATTCTCTTGGTGATCATTGTTTTAATAGTATGAATATTCCCAAGAGTCATATTTTTACTTTTATTTTTAATGTGTATATATACATATACATACATACACACACACACACACACACACACACACACACACACACACCCCTATAATAAAGGTAAAAAAGGATATATGCAGTGTTATCTTCATTTTAGATATCAAAAGGGTTTTGCGGCTCCCAGTGTTTTGTTTTTGGTGGGAAACCGGTCCAAGTGGTTCTTTGAGTGTTTTGGGTTGCCTACCCCTGGTCTAGGGTGCATATAGATTATGCTGGGCCCTTTCAGGGGCAATTCTTCCTGGTTGTTGATAGTCATTCCAAGTGGCTAGAGGTTGTTCCTGTGTCCTCCACTGCTACTGCTAGGACCATCCAGGTGTTGAGAGGAATTTTTGCATCACACGGTTTCAGATAATGGCCCTCATTTTACCTCTTCTGAGTTCCAGGCTTTTCTTCAGGCCAATCTGATCCGGCATGCAACATCGGCTCCCTTCCACCCATCCTCCAATGGACTGGCAGAGAGAATGATGTGCACCACCAAAGATGCCCTCAAGAAACTGACTTATGGTAACTGGCATCACAGGTTAGCAGATTTCCTTCTTGCACACCGCACCACACCATGCACTGCTACTGGGAAGAGCCCCGCTGAACTCCGCTGGGGTCGCTGCCTCATCACTAAACTGGACAGGTTGCGCCCTGACCAGGTAGCTTCACACAGACTGCAGACACCTAGGAGACTCCAGGTGGGCGATCTGGTCTGGGCAAGAAACTATGGGCCTGGACATCTCTGGGTCACTGCTGTGGTCTGCAAGGTCTCGGGGCCGTTGTCATACGAAGTTGCCTTGGATGACGGCCGCGTTCTTTGACCAACTGCATTGGAGACTGGACTCCCACCCTTCCACTCCTGGCTCTGCTCTGGGGGGGGGGGAGGAGGACCATAATATGCATTCTGGATTACTGCTTCCTAGGACTAACAGGCCATCACTAGCTGCTACTGAGGCTGTTTGGGATTCATCCCAAGGTTCCGCAAGTGCTCCTAACAGGAATTCGCTGGATAGGGGATCATCCCACACATCCATAATCACTCCAGACAGGGAGTCAAACCGGGGGTATCCACAGTATTTACATATGTCCGATAGTGCTCCAGACAGGGAGACTGACCGGGGGTATCCACACAAATCACAAGCAGCAAGAGAAAAGGAATTCCATCATGGGCGCTTGCCAAATTCCTCAATTTCTCCCAAAAGGAGGTCTCCAGGGGTTGCCATGGAGGCAACTCCTGACTCTGACACCTGGGGCACATGTTTGGGGGCCACTGAGTACTGGGGCACTTCCGTTACCCAGCCCTCTCCATCTGCTGGCCTTGGGCTCGAGGGACAGTGTTCCCAAGAAGGGTCCATTGTGACCCGGGGACTTCCACCCCATCCAAGGTATGCTGGTTTGGACTTAGAGGGTCCAGCCAGCCAGCAGCTGGGTGGGTCAACCGGGTATTTGGGGCAGCAAAGCCTTGGCCTGCCTAGCCTGGTAGGTGAGCAGGTAGGCCAGGCACCCTCACCAGGGTCACTTGGGGTTTTAGGGCAGCAACACCCTGGCCTGATAGGCGAGCAGGTGGGCCAGGCAATCTCTTCGGGCATTAGAAAGTCGCAGCGGGTCAAGTGCCCACCCAAACATCTGAGAGACTTTGTGAAGTTGCTGTCAAATCATGAGGGACCTGTTCATGAGGCCCATGAATAATGGGAGCAACTCGTGGGTAGATCATTTTGCATTGTTTTTTTGATTTCGGTTACATTTGTTGTATTACTAAAGATTGAAGGGGGTTTGCCTGATGGCAGACTTGAGTATTCCACACTCCTTGCATTTGATTAATGAAACTATATAACACTCTCCCCAATGCATGGTGTACATGTATGTGCGCAGAGTGTGTTCTATCTAGGGGGGAGGGGTGTTGTGTCCTGAGCCTGCAAAAGCAGGCTCAGGACGTTGCATTGGTCCCGGGCATTCCAAAAGCTGCCCATGACCAGACAGAGCGGCGTCAGCCTTGTGCACATGCGCAAGGCGTGAAAACGCTCTATTCTATTGGTTGACGTTGTCCGGGTTTCTGGCCATATAAAAAGGCCTGCGTGCCTTTTGCTTGGGTGTTGTTAGAAGGAGAATAAAGAGTTGTTCAACCTCGCCATGTGTATTCATCATTCGCACGCGAACGAAGCACTTAACAGGGTTCAAGAAGAAAAGTTAATTGTGATTCAATTTTGGATACATTTCAGGGTGTCTGTAAAAGGGAAAAATATTTGGAATTGACGGGACAAGCACGCTATGATTTAATTCATGAAGCCAAACACTTCTAGGTAGATTAGGGGCCCTGATCTACAATGTCTGGTAGGATGTCAAAGATGTTTTTTTTATGAGGCAACTGGACTTTCTTGTTTTTCTTTGGAGACATTTTGCTTCTCCTCCAAGAAGCTTCTTCGGCTCTGACCAAATGGTGGGGAATGGAAGTCAGAACTGAAGAAGCTTCTTGGAGGAGAAGCGAAATGCCTTCAAAGAAAAACAAGAAAGTCCAGTTGCCTCATGAAAAAAAGCAACTTTGGGACAACCCTGACCTGGATGACTGAGAATCTCCACGGACGTGTCTGCTAGCATCTCCTTCTCACAGCTATTTGCCCTCTTCTGCTCCTTTTTACTACGTTCTTTCCCTCGAGTGGCGGCCATAGTGGATCCTGCCCATTACGATCGCAAGTCATGAGGTGTGTAAAGCAGGCCATCACATGACCAACCCCATTTTATGACCTTTTTAAAGTGGTGGTTGTTCAGGGAATCAACATGGCCGTTAGGTGAATCCATGGTCATTAAGCGAACAACACAGTTTTCCAGAGAACCCGTTGTTTGCTATTGGGTTGTTTTTTTGTCAATTGTAAATCACAGTCATGTGTGGTAAAAGTAGGGCAGTTGCCAAGCAACCCAAAATGGGGTCTGGAACTTCAGAAGCTGGTCCTAAGTACCTTTTGAGAGTTTTAACTTTGAACGGTCGTAAGCCAAGAACTAACTGTAATTATGTGCCACAGTCCTTGGCTTACGACCACGCATTTAGTGAAGTTCGTGAAGTAACTGGTTGTAAGTTGAGGACTATTTATATATCTATTGTCTGAATGCAAGCTGTGAGTTGTTTTCTGGTTCTATAGAGAATATGAAAATACAGGTTGTCCTCAACTTATAACCATTCAGTTAGTGGCCATTTGAAATTATAAGGGCACTGAAGTAAGTGAATTATGACCAGCTTTCACACTTACGACCGTTGTAGCATCCCCCTGGTCACATGAACAAAATTCAGACGTTTGGCCATTGACTCATATTTATGACAGCTGCAGTGTCCCAGTGTCATGTGATCAAAATTCAAACACTTGCAAATTGACTCCTAGTTATGACGGTCGCAGTGTCCTGGGGTCATATGATCCCCTTTTGTGACCTTCTGACAAGCAAAGTCAGTGGGGAAGCCAGATTCACTTAACAACTGTTTTACTGACTTTACAACTGCAATGATTCACTTAATAACTGTGACAACAAAGCAGATAAAATGGGGCAAAATTCACTTAACAACTGTTTCACTTGGCAACATAAATGTTGGGGTCAATTGTGATTGTAATCGAGGACTACCTATATTATGATATTTATGTCCTGAGGTCATGTGATCCCTTTTGCGACCTTCTGATAAGCAAAGTTAATGGGGAAGCCGGATTCACTTAGTGCCCGTATGCTTCACTTAACAACTGCACCAAGAAAAGTTGTAAAATGGGGAAAAACTCAGCAGCTGTCTCGCTTAGCAACGGAAATTTTGGTGACCCCTGCTCTAGTATGACCATGGAATAGTTCCACCATGAACATACCAACAGAACACACGTGTTTCGCTGATCTGGGCAGAATCCACTCACCATTCTAATTCTTCTGTAGATGAAATGTCCTGCAAGACATAAAAAAAGATTATTATTTTTCTTTTCCGCAAAGAAAACAAAACAAAAAAAGTCATGTACTCATTTTCTTCCTGATGCATTTCAGATGCTGCATCTGAATTAAGGTAGTCAAGATGCTCAATCAATCAATCATGGTTCGCCCTATCTTGTTTTCCATAAATTGAGCTATGTGTATGTAATCCATTTAATTAACTAGTCCCATCTCTGTAAAATACACCCCCACTTCCAAAGATACACACACATACACACAACTGTACAAACAGTCCATATACATAAATGATAGATAGAAAGAAAGAGATAGATAGATAGATATTATTTATTTTTATTCTGCCTTTTATTTTGTAACTAACTCAAGGTAGCAAACATATCTAATACCTGTCCTCCTATTATCCTCACAACAAAAACAAGGGGGTTGGACTAGATGACCTCCAAGGTCCCTTCCAACATCATCATCATCATCATCTTCGTTGTTGTGTTGTGTTGTTGTTGTTGTTATCCTGTGAGGTAGGTTGAACTGCAAGAGAAGGGCTGGTTCATATCACCCAGCTAGCTTTCATGCCTAAAGCAGGACTAGAACTCACCATCTCCTGGTGATTGGTCCAAAATCACCAAGCCAGCTTTCAGGACTAGAACTCTCGGTCTCCCAGTGATTGGGGCAGCCCCTGAGATACTGGAACTCTACTATCATGTCACCCCTATTTTTTCTTTTCACTAAACTAGACCAGGGGCTCTTTTATGACTCGTGGACTTCAACTCCCATAATTCCTGAGCCAGCCATGCTGAGGGGAAAGGGAGAGGTTTCCAAGCTGAGCCATGCTGGCTCAGGAATTCTGGGAGTTGAAGTCCACGAGTCATAAAGCGGCCTAAGCTTAGACCAAGGGTAGGCCACCTTGGCTCTTTTATGACTCGTGGACTTCAACTCCAAGAATTCCTGAGTCAGCATGGCTCAGCTTGGAAATCTCTCCCTTTCCCCTCAGCATGGCTGGCTCAGGAATTATGGGAGTTGAAGTCCACGAGTCATAAAGCGGCCTAGGCCTAGGTCAGAGATAGGCCATCTTGGCTCTTTTATGACTCGTGGACTTCAACTTCCAGAATTCCTGAGCCAGCCTGGCTCAGCTTGGAAACCTCTCCCTTTCCCCTCAGCATGGCTGGCTCAGGAATTATGGGAGTTGAAGTCCACGAGTCATAAAAGAGCCAAGGTGGCCTACCCCTGGCCTTCTTCTTCTTGTGCTGTATCCATTATCGGACGTTGGCGATCATGTTGGCAATCCTGTTTTTATCAGCAGCCGCACGAAAAAGTGCTGCTGAGTTTTGTCCAAACCAGTCCCTTAGATTTTGAAGCCATGATGTTCTTCTTCTGCCAGGATCTTGTTTGCCTTCAAACCCCTGGCCTAGATATACCCAATTCCAGCAACCATTCCTCATATATTTTAGCCTCCAGTCCCCTGATCATCTTTGTTGCTCTTCTCTGGACTCTTTCTAGAATCTCAACATCCTTTTTATATCGTGGTGGCCAAAACTGGATGCCATATTCCAAGTGTGGCCTTACCAACTCAGGCCACCCTTGGAACAGTCCATCCGTCAACTGTGCCCTTAAGCTACCTGTGATCTTTGAAACTCGGAAACTCAGCTCTTCTGCCTCGAATGAGAGTCCCTGGGCAATTCTCAGTGAAATGAGTAGCTCTGATCTGTAAGCATGGCTGCTGCTAACAAAACTTTCCTCTCCTTTGCTTCTCACAGATTGATTACACCGGTTGCGGCATCAACCCTGCACGTTCTTTCGGATCAGCATTGGTGACCACTAACTTTGCCGACCACTGGGTAGGTTTCTGATCAGAATCCCAAGGCAGCCAGCCACGGGCCTCACGTAAGGGCTAAACTGGGAATCCTGCTGTTCAATCGAAGAAGTTCGTGGAAAATTACATTTGAGCTGCTCGGTGGGGAGAAATGGCAAAAAAGCTACGGAAAACAAAGAGAGAAGCACGTTAGAAGCAGAAGGAATCATCAAATATTTGGGGTGATGTCATTTTACACACACACACACACAATATATATATATATAACCATTGCAGGCAACCATCACCCCAATCTTCAGGGGAGAAGCCCGTCTGCTGTTTCTTTCTGTTTCTAAAGCACGTGACATATCGGTTACTGAACATTGAACCTTGATTGGGTGACCATGGTGCAATGGTCATAAGTGCGAGGACCAGTCCTCAGTCCCTTATTTCCAGTGCCATCGTGACTTCGAAAGGTTGCTAAATGAACAGTTGTAAGTCAAGAACTATCTGTGTAGTCATTTTGCAGGTTCCCTAATGATTTTCCTGCAGATGTTTCATGACCCAACTAGGTGACATCATCACTGCTTGGAGGAAATGGGGTTTGCAGAGATGAGGAGGAGGAGGAGGAGGAGGAGGAGGAGGAGGAGGGAGGAGGACTGTGGAGTCATTGGTGATCTCTAAGTTTCATGGTTTTCTTGCAGATGTTTCATGACCCAACTAGGTAACATTATCACTGTTAGAAGTGAATAGGACCATGGTGGCGAACCTATGGCACGTGTGCCACAGGCGGCACACGGAGCTATCTCTGGTGGCACGCAAGTCATTGCTGGAGCGAGCTGTTCCCTCCTCCTCTCCGCACATGCGCAGTCTGGGAATACGCGAGAGGCTATAAAAGGAGCATCTTTTGGTGGAAGCATTTGCTGCAGACAGTGAGAGAGCGAGCACAAGTCAGAGTGGATAGTGAGTGAGCGAGCGAGCGAGTGAACACAAGCTGACAGCTTGATGGCCATGCCCACTTGGTGGCCACACCCACCTGACACCCGGCGATGCATAAATGGGTTTTGGGTTGCAGTTTGGGCACTCAGTCTCTAAAAGGTTCGCCACCATTGGAATAGGATTTGCAAAGAGGAGGAGGAGGAGAAGAAAATGGTGATATCCTTGATGCTCTCTGAGCTTGGTTCTTTTCTTGAAGACATTTTGTGACCCAACTAGGTAACATCATCAGTGCTAGAAGCTAGAATCCCACTCTCTTCTAGGACTAATGATGTTACCTAGTTAGGTCAGTAAATATCTTCAGGAAACAAGCAAGCTTAGAGAGCACCAAGGACCCCACAGTCCTCCTGCTCCTACTCCTGCTCCTTCTCCTTCTTTCTGGAAAACCCCTTCCCTTGTAGCATTGATGACATTAACACGCTGGGTCACGAAATGCCTGCAAGAAAATACCCCAAGCCCCCAAGCTCAGAGAGCACCAAGGACCCCACAGTTCAACGTGCGTTGAGGGAACCTACAGGACAGTGATTGATTGACAGCTTGGCAGCTCTGCCAACCTGGGACAAACACAGCTGTATTGAACAGCACCCTCTTTGTGTTGAATTTCAGGTCTTCTGGGTTGGCCCCTTATTGGGGGGTGTCAGTGCGGCTCTCATCTACGACTTCATCCTGGCACCCCGAAGCAGCGAGATCACAGAACGCATGAAGGTTTGGACCACCGGCAACGTGGAAGAATATGACCTTGACGCCGATGACTCGCGAGTAGAGATGAAACCGAAATAAAAGGAAGGTCGGAAAAACACGGCACCCATTTCTGAAAATGTGCTCTTTTTTTACACCTGCCTCTGTTCGATCAGTATTATAGACTCTTTCTAAAACGACCTGCCATTTTTCCAAATGTTTTTATAAGTCGCTATGTTTTTATTTTTTTTTTCCTCTCCAAATTTCTGGATTGGGAGGGGAGCATCTTGGGAGAATTGAAGGGAGATGTTTCTAGAGCCTTATATTTTTGTTCTGGAGCCAGAAGGACAGGTGCCTTGAAAAATAGATTATTTTTGTATTATTTCAGCCCAGAGTGATAGCAAGAGTCTGCCTGCAGAAGGGAAGAAATATGGAAAAATATTATCCAGAGAGAGAAAAAAAAACACAGTCAAGGAAGGGCAATGCCTTGATATTAGTTTTTAGAAGTGAGAAAATCAGTGGGAAAAATAAATTTAGTAGAGTTTTCTAGAGCTTCTGGCCATTTGGAGATATTAGGAAAATAAATATTTTTTTCCTATTGTTAGGGAATAGAATGCACGCATAAACAAATAAACACCCCCCACCCCCCACATTTTGTATAGATATATTTTGATTCTATGTCCTCAAATCAGTGTTGACTTATAAAAGCAACATAGAGACATGTTTCTTGAACTTTGCCCAATGTAAGCTGGGGGGACTTCAACTCCTAGAATTCTGCTGCTGAGAGTTGAAGTCCATACCTGTTAAAGCACGGGTCTGGGGAATTCTGGGAGTTGAAGTCCACCCATCTTAAAGTCACCAAGGTTGATAAAGACTGACAGACAGTTGGTAGGCCTTCTCTAGGATGATAGTGTAGTTACCATTTCCAGAATCATTGAATATTAGATGGGACCCTAAGATCATCTAGTTCAGGGGTAGGCCACCTTGGCTCTTTTATGACTCGTGGACTTCAACTCCCAGAATTCCTGAGCCAGCATGGCTCAGCTTGGAAACCTTTCCCTTTCCCCTCAGCATGGCTGGCTCAGGAATTCTGGGAGTTGAAGGCCACGAGTCATAAAACTAAGGTGACCAACTTTTTTACAATGAAAAGGAGGGCACAAATAAATTGAAGAAAAAATATTGTAAATAAAAGAAACATTTTATTCATTGTAACAATAATACAGAATACACTATAATATGATAAATGCATAATAAAAACATTTGTAACAATAACATTTTATATTGTAATTATGGTTACATGCCAATTATTATTTAAATGAGTACTTTTCCATTGAATGAATATTTTTGTCAATGTATCATCTTCTAACAATATATTGGAAATATCTGAACAAGAAATAGCCTTCATATTGAATTTTATGGCAAGTGCTGCAGCTAGAGTATCAACATTCAATCTCGATTTCTCAGTTTTCCAAAAAGCATTAGCAATTGAAAAAACCCTTTCAACTGCTGCATTAGTTCTAGGGCAGCACAACGTAAATTGAACAAGAATAAATAAATTTTCACATGGAATATGTTCAATTTTTGAAATGGCTGAACATTTCCACCCATCTTTTATCAATTTCAACCGGTTTATTTTCCCATTGTATTAATTTTTCAGAATTTAAAAACACATTCAGTCTTCTAATTTCTTCAAAGAGACAATTGTCGTCTATTTTAATATCTGGCATTTCTTTAGATAAAAACTCAACACAAGATTCAATATCTGTCCAATATACTTGCAGTGAAGTCAAAAAACACCATTAAAAACTGTTATTTCCTGTGATGTTTGTTTCAGATCATTCTTCGATATATTGAAAACATGTTTGGTAAAAATTCTGCACTTCTTTGATAAACTTTTCCTTTATGCCTGGATATGATTTCTCTAAGTTTGACAATTTTCTTTTTATAATGTTGATAAAGGAAGAAATTTTTCTTCAAATCGAGTTTTATATTGAAGGATAAAGTCATTCAAAATAAGACTAACTTCTGTAGCTGAAATGTGTTCACCTTCAATCTTTTTTTTTTTTAAATTTATTTTTAAACCAACAAAACAAAACATAACACACATACACACACAATACCCCCCCTTTTTAACAGTGATTTCGTAACGGTAATCTTCTATTATTTACATTTCCCCCCCCCTTATTCTTCTTTAGAATATTTGTCCTTATTGTCCCGTTGTTTCTTATTTGCATTTTTCTTCCTTCATATATATTATTATTACTATATTATTATTATTATTATTATTATTATTATTATACACACATTTTCCACTTTTGACCTTTCCACATTTATTCTCCTCTATTATTTCTAGTCTCCAACCAATCATACCACTTGTTCCATATTAGATATCTTTTTAACAAAAGAGAATAAAGAAAAGGAAGACACCTTCAATCTTTTGAATCGTTTTGTGAAAAATAGATGCTTGATTATGTACAAAATACATTAATATCTCAGATATTTCTCATTATTGAAAAATGATTCCAGGATTTTAGGACATTTGTTTAAACTTAAAAAATATGAACAGAGAGGCTCAAATAATTGTAGAACATGTTCTATAGCAGGTGTTAGAGCAAGCCATCTAACTTTTGAATATCCTAAAAGTTTTTGGTATTGAACATTCGCTTCTTCACAAAATTGTTTTAAAGTAGCCACACGAACTAGTTATTATTACTTCTACATCAATTGGCATGGCACATGACGCCGTGTTGATTGCATTTGACAAAATATGTGCATTACAACCTATTCTTAGTATTTTCTTTTGGAGTAAATCTTGTAATTTTATATACACATTATTCACCCCTTTGCGTCTTCACCCACCAAAATTTGTGTTTGTATTATCAACTGTTAGTGCAACAACTTTGGATTTCAAATTGTTTTCATTTATTACTCTATATAGATGGTTTGACAAAATTTCAGCAGTTTCGCCCTCAATGGATTTTAAATTTAAAATTTTTACTTGAATGCCCTTGGTAACATTAAAATATCTTACTAGTATTGGATACAATTTAGTTTCATTATGATTGGATGCATCAGATAAAACCGTTACAAATGCTGCAGTTTCCAAGTCTTCTGTAAGTATTTTGTCACAGTAATTTTTAAATATTGATTTAATAATAGCCTCACATTTTGTCCTTGCGCATGAAAATTTAGCATCGTGAAACTTTTTCAATTATTTAGTTGTACAATTCATACTATGAAAACTTTGTGAATTACTGTATGGAATGCAAATGTTCCCTCCATTGCAGCTGTTTTTCATCTTCAGAATACTTTGAAGTTTTAAAAAAACTTGTTACTTTACAACTGGAAGCAGATGCATCTGATGATTGCTTATGTTTCTTGGTGGTCAAGTGTTCTCCAGAACTGGAGATGGAAGAATCCACCAATGGGTTTAGACTGTATTCCTGCCCAATCAGATCAAGTCAGCCAAAGCTGCCACGTCTGTCCTGGACCATAGAGATCCCAGTCTTGACTTGATCTCACCCAGGACAGACATGCAAATGTGGCTCTTAGGCAGGTACAGTCTTTATTGGTGGATTTTCCATTTCCCCAGTTTGCTGAACTGTGCTGTTTTCAGCACAGAATTTGGCTTTCTAGCAGCAATTTAGTTACCATTCAGGAACATCCTAAATTCCCAATTCAATTCCTGACTGGGGGGGGGACAGAAATTGAGTTTCTAAGGAAGGGGATCCTTCCTTACCCCTCTTCTCCCCACCCTGAGAAATTATTCTCCCTCAGCCCCTAATTTGGCTGTTTTCACCTGGGGATTAACGGCTGTTAGTCCTCAACTGATTCTGACTCGTCCTCATTTCTACCAGAGCTTGCGGCTGCAGCTCCGGTGACTGGATACAAGCGTCGGTGGGGGAGGCTTTTGTTGCGATGCGCCCAGGATCTTTCTCAAGAATCCCACGTGGCAATATTGGAAGAAAAACTTACTGCCTACTTTGGAAGAATGGATACTTAAAGTGTCTAATTTAGCAGAAATGGCGAAAATCTCTGCCTACTTGAAGGACCATTCACAGGAAAGATATATTATGGTTTGAAGAAGAAGGATTGATTATATACAAAAGAAATATGAAACTGAAAAGTATTACTTTGCTTTTGAGTAGATTTTAGATAATTATTAATAGTTTTAATTATATTATCAGTTTTGTCTTAATTTGTTAATATTAATTTTGAGAAGGAGTTAAAGTGTGTTATGGTTTTGGTTGATAGTATAGTTGGTTTATGTTAGTTAGATTATGTTTGTTTATTTTTTTCCCTGTAATCAGCTCTGGGAAGTGGGGGAGGGGAGGAAGGGGTGGGGGGATTTATATTGTAATAAATTTATAAAACTTTAAATAAAAAAAAAGAATCCCATGTGGCCAACTTTTATTTGGACCTGCGGCTGCAGCTCCAGTGTTTGTTTGAGTTCGTCGCCTCTTTTTTTTGCCTCAATTGATTTTGGGGCCTACGATCGTCCCTTTCGTGGCCGAAGCGCGCCGCGCGCCAAACAGCCACCGCCGATCAGCTGTTAGGTGGCTGATCGGAGGGACGGAATATTCCATTTTTTTGTTTTCTTCACCTAATTGCCATCTTGGGGCACAGACTCTCCCCAGGACAAGGGAGCGCTCGTTCTGCGCCAGCGTCTTCCCCTGGAACCTCCCGGATCGCGGCAGAGCTAGCCTCCTTCTCCATGCGTGGCCGCCATCTTGGACCACATGGTCCCTGAACTCGGTTCCGCTCCATCGTATAACAGAAATACTGGAGGAAGGGGCTCCTTCCTCCTCAATCTTTGCCCTTCTTACTTGTTGCTGGAGAGGGGGTTTGCCATTGGGGGAGGCGGTCTGAGTCAGGCAGTCTGGGGAGAGCAGATTCTCGGGCCCACCATTGGCATTTTGGGGATGGCTGCCATCTTGTTAGCCAGATAGGCCCACTTTTACCTCGAGGACTGATACCCCCAGGTGCACCTAGCCCCTTCAAGGCACAGTTTGCAATCTTGTCTTGGGTTCACCTGAGCTTTATTCAACTCAAGACCTGTCAGGCAATCATTACAGATCTCCATAACTCTCCTCACACATTATTGTTATTGGTCCCTTTCAGACCTGGTGTCTTCCGGCTTCACCTTGCTCATACCAGACTCATTGTGATCTTGAGCTTACTAAAGTACCAACAATTTTATCTGGATTGCAGGCATCCCCTATCGTGTGCCTGTTCTTATCCACAACAGCCCTATCTAGATTCCAGGCGCCCCCCGTCGTGCTTCTGTTCTTATCCACGCAACAGCTATAGCTGGATTCCAGGCATCCCCTGTTGTGCACCTGTTCTTATCCACGCAGCAACTTTACCTGGATTCCAGGTGTCCCCTATAGTGCGCCTGTCCTTATCCAGTGTATAATATTCTCTGGATACCAGGGGTCCCCTATCATGCTCCTGTGTTATCAGAGAATGGAGGATTCTTTGCCTTCCACAAAGGGCGTTTTTGCCTTCTTTATTGGCTCCAATGATTCCTACTTCATCTAGTCTGGAGGGCGCTGACAGGGCTGGGGCCAAAACCAGGGCCAGATCTACTGCCAAGACCTCCAAGAGAGCTGAAAAGCAGGCCAGCCGGAGACACCAAGCCTTAGAAAAGGAATTTTTAGAAAATAGCTAGGTTAGAGACCTCTCAAGCCTAAGGGTTGACCTTTGACCTACCCCTGGGGCCCCCAACTTCCCTCCTGGGGATATGGCCGATGGGAGAACCTTTACATTCCCTGGCACAGTGCGGGATGGGGGGAGTTCTCCCCATTTCCTAATCCACTGCCTCCCGGGCTCACCACGGGACCCCCGAGGCTACCTTCACCCCTACTGCAGCCGGGCTTCGGCCTAGCGAACTTGTTCCCCTCCCCACGGAGGATTGTCTAGCCTTGCTGATTGCACAAGCGGTAGACCACACTCTTGAGGCCAGAGCGCAAGCTCCTAGGCCAGCGGCGATCACTCATCTTCCTATTCATCAACCAGTTCCTGAAACCTATTACGCTCCTTCTTCCACATCTGGGTCCACCTGTTCTGAGGGCCCATCCCTTTGCGAGCATGACATTGATCAGGGGATTCCAATGTCTGAGGAGGAGGAGCCTCCTCCCAAAGCTCCTCCATTCAGCGGTCTCTTCAATCCTTCTTTGTCCCCTTACTCCGCAAGGCCACATCCACGGCCCATCTCGGGCCTGATCCTTCCTCAGCAACAACCACCATTTCACCAGACTCGGAGATGAACCCAAGCTTCACTGAACCGGTGGCAGCTCAGCACCACATTCCTTGTCCTCCCATGTTCCTGAATGCGGTCCAGAAACAGTGGACATCTCCGGCCTCCCTTCCACTCCTGGATAACACTGACAAAAAGCTATATAACGTGGCCAAGGATCTGGAGGAGGTCCTGGAAGTGCCAGCGGTGGATAAGCCATTCGGGCCCTAGTATCACCCACCGCCATTCCCAGCGATGTCTCTGAGGCTCTCAAAGCTGAGGACCGTGTGAACTTGCCTATCGCAGGAAGCACCAAGCGGCTGCATGGGCTATTAGGGTGGCCACCTCAGCATCTTTCTTTAACAGATCTGCCCTTCGCTGGCTCAGGCAGCTCCAGGCCCATATTCCAGCAGGGGATATCCGCATCCACCAGGATCTTAGCAAGATGGTGGCGGCTACTGAGTATGCGTCAGACACCACTCTCCAGGCCACCAGATTTTTTTCCAGGGCCATGGCTTCCAGCGTCACTGTTCGCCGGATGCTTTGGTTGAAGCACTGGCACACTGACGCCAAGTCTAAATGGCGTCTGTCGGCAGCACCATATCAGGGAGGTAAACTGTTTGGAGATGGTTTGAATCCTTATCTCACCGAAAATAAGGACAAGCGCAAGGTCCTTAATAATCTCCTTAAGAAAGCGGACAAACGGTCCAATTTTTACCTGCGAAGAGAGTCCTTTTGGGCAGGGGTGAGGTACAACTATACCCAGCCCTTCCATCCCTTTCCGGCCAGGCATGACAGACAGGATAGACAGTCTGACAGACAGACGGCCAGACCCAGACAGCAATCTCAGGGCAAGCGGCTTTTTCGGGGGAACGGTCGACCATTCAGACGTTCCAGGTGACTCTCCAGTGGTCCCTCCCATAGGAGGCAGACTCTCTCTCTTTGCCCACCAATGGGAGGCCACCACCACGGACGCATGGGTACTCAACACCGTACATCACGGCCTGTCCTTGGAGTTCATCTCCAAATCCCCAATTTCTCTTTTGCCCATACCCCCAGAATTGAACAAAGAAAAGATTAATGAACAAAGCCGTTCAACATCTACTAAACATACATGCCATAGAACCAGTACCAGTGGACCAGATAGGTCGGGGATTTTACTCCATCCTCTTTGTCGTCCCCAAAGCGTCAGGGGGATGGAGAGCCATTTTAGATCTCAAGGGCTTGAATTAACATCTTGCATATCGCAAATTCAAGATGCAAACGCTCCTCTCCATCATGGGAAGCGTAAGAAAAGGGGACTTCCTGACGTCTATCGACCTCACGGAAGTGTACCTTCATATCCCCATCTCTCTGGCCCACCGTCAGTTTCTAAGATTCATACACAAGGGGCGTCATTTCCAATACAGTGCATTACCATTTGGCCTATCATCAACTCCCAGGGTATTTACCAAAATCCTGGTGGTTCTGGCAGCTCACTTAAGGATGGTTCCAGTCAGAGTCCAATGTTACCTGGACAACATATTAATCCAGTCATCGTCCACCCAGTCTGCCATGGCGGACCTCGAACTGGTGGTAAAGCTGCTCCAGGATCACGGGTTCTCGGTAAACTTCCCCAAGAGCCATATGGTTCCCACAACATGGCTGTTACACCTGGGGGCTATCATAGACATGGTGGAGTGCCGGGTATATTTATCACAGGAATGTCGGGACAGCGTAAGGGAATCAGTCCTCCAATTGTGCAGGGGGCGAACAGCAACATTGGTCAGTCTCTCCCAATTGTTAGGGAAGATGATCTCAGCCATAGCGATCGTCCCGTGGTCCAGGCTCCACTTCAGGGAACTGCAGTGGTTCCTGCTTCCCTTCCAGAGGAAGAACCTCAGTGCCTCCCAATGAAGGGTGAGATTCCCACCTCAAGTAGCGCTCCCTCACGTGGTGGCTGTCAGCTGCCATGCTCAGAGGGTCCTACTTCAAGGAGCCAGATCAGCTCGTGCTAACGACCGACACCAAGCTGTTCAGCTGGGGAGCGCACCTTCACTCACAGTGGGCACAGGGCCATTGGTCTCGCTCAGACCTTCAGCACAACATCAATTGGCTGGAGCTCTGGGCCATACATCTAGCCCTCCGCCATTTTCACAGTCTGGGGGCAAGGTGTCATGTATTGGTCCTCACGGACAACATGGCTGCCAAGGCTCATGTAAACTGACAAGGGGGCATCCGATCTCGGACTCTATTGACCAAAGCTCTCCTACTGGGCTCCTGGGCAGAATGCAACCTGGCCTCCATCAAGGCCGATCACATTTCAGAGGAGGCGAACACTCAGGCTGACCTCCTGTGCAGAGAAACGGTAGATCACTTGGAATGGCGCCTCCACCTGAGGATCTTCAGAGAAATCTATCACCGCTTCGGCCTGCCATTTCTGGACCTCTTTGCATCCCCGACCAATGCCCAGCTGCCTCGATTCTTCTCCCGGTTCCCCTCTCCAGGAGTGGAGCAAATGGATGCTCTTCGGAGCCCATGACCAGAGGGTCTGCTTTATGCCTTCCCCCCTCTCCCTCTCCTCCCGGTGGTAATCTGCAAGCTTCTTTGGGAATGAGCGGAGATAATCCTAGTGGCCCCTTACTGGCCAAGGAGGCCTTGCTTTGCCAATCTGATGAGCCTTTCCCTTGCAGATCCATGGAGGATCCCTCCAGACCGGGTCTTGCTCAGCCAGGGGACCATTCTCCATCTGGACCCCCAATGGCTCCAGTTAGCCATTTGGCTTCCTGTCACCCTTCTACAAACCGCATTTATGAGGCCACATGGAAGAACTTTCACTCCTGGTGCTCGGGTTAACACTTGTCACTCACGGAACTCACTATTTCCCATATCCTGGACTACCTCTTAGAGGGTCTGGAGAAGGGCTTGGCCCAAACACATTGCGCAGACAGATAGCCGCTCTTTCCACAGTCCTCACTTGTGACTCCGTGGGGTCCTTGGGACATCACCCCTTACTCCGCTCCTTCCTTAAGGGTGTTGCCAACACCAGACCCCCTACAGTGTACAGGTACCCTTCTTGGGAGCTACCACGGGTCCTGAGGGCTCTGACCAAATCGCCCTTTGAGCCCCTAAAAACGTGCAATGTTCGCTACCTGTCCCACAAGGTTGCATTCTTGGTGGCAATCACGTCAGTGTGATGTATTTCCAAATTAGCAGCGCTTTCTACTCAGGATGACCTGTGTATTTTCCACCAGGATTGAGTGGTCCTTTGCCTCGACCCTACTTTTCTTCCAAAGGTCAATTCCCCTTTCCACAGAGCCCAGGAAATAGTGCTCCCAGATTTTGCCCTAAGCCATCACACGATCTGGAACGGCAATGGCATCTGCTGGACGTCCGCAGAGTGCGGACAGCATCATTCCGCAAATCAGAGGCCCTCTTCGTCTCCTTCCATCCTTCCTCCAGGGGTCAGAAGGTTTCCTCTTCCACAATTGGCAGGTGGATTAGGGCATGCATTGCGGGGGCGTACCAAGCCGGTTCATGGCCGGTTCCTCCACGGGTTACAGCCCACTCTACACGGAGTGCAGCTACCTCTGCGGCCTGGGCCACTCAAGCGTCCATTGAGGACATCTGCACAGCGGCCACATGGTCCTCACCATCTCCTTTCATACGGCACTACAAGATTGATAGGTTTGCCTCAGTGGAGGCCTCCTTCGGTAGGAGGGTTCTCCAACAGGTTGTACATCAAAGTGCCACACCGGACCGGTCTACTTCCCACCCTCAGAGACAGTAGATTTTGGTATGTCCCATTGGTGGATTCTCCATCTCCAGTGCTGGAGAAGGGGTGTTGTCTTACCTGAACATCTTTTCTCAGCACGGAGATGAAGAATCCACTCCCACCCTTGTAAGTCATTTAGGCCTAGGGTTAGTCTTAGTTTAGTGAGCCACAACATCTTGCTGTCAGTCAATGGCTATGCTCGCGTCGAGACTGGGATCTCTATGGTCCAGGACGGGTGTGGTAACTTTGGCTGACTTGATCTGATTGGGAAGGAATACAGTCTAAACCCATTGGTGGATTCTCCATCTCTGTGCTGGGAAAAGGCGTTCAGGTAAGACAACACCCCTTTTGTAATAGCTGCTCTGCCCCCAACTGCAATACAAAATTCTCCGCTGCAAATATTGCAGAAAACAGTGTTATCCTTCTTTGATGTGATGAATGGAAATTCCTTATTCAATTTATTGTTGAAATGGCATTTCCTCTTTTTTGATTTTTCCATCCCTAAATGAAATTTAAAATTAAAAATAAAATATAGAGCTATACGAACGATGCAAGCACATTCATTATAAATAAATAAAATTAATTATTAAAATTGAAACAATAACATAAGTGAATAAACTTGTAAATAAAATTATACTGGCCTGGTGTTTTGGCGCGCTCAGCAGCAATTCCTATTGGCTTTCAAAAGCCAATAGGGGGAGTAGCACAGTTCATGCAAAAGTTGAAAAAAAAAACCATTAAAAAAAGGTGCTGGAACGCCGTTCTGAGTGTTCTATGAGAAAAAAAAGCCCTGCAGATTAGTCTTCAAATATTGAAAAGGAGGACATGTAGGAAGACACTTTTCGAGGGAGGACAGAACTTACAAAAGGAGGACTGTCCTCCCTAAAGGAGGACGGTGGTCACCTTATAAAAGAGCCAAGATGGCCTACCCCTGATCTAGTCCAATCCACTGCCCAATGGGGAAGCACTACTATAGCATTCCAGACAGATGCCTTTTTCTGCTGAAGCACCTCAAGATGTCCATCATCACCCAAGGCATCCTGTTCTCTTGTTCAAGGTCTCTTATCTTTGGAAGATTTCTTGCCATGGAGGAGACCTCATATGACCTCATCTGGACCCACTAACTAACCAGATTCTTTAAGGCAATGAAGAATAATGTCCTGTTCCTCATTCAGAAACAGGTTGAGCCCAGTTCTACCAGCTTCCGGAAACAGGAGCCCTTCAACTTAGAATATTAAATATCTTAACACAATGACAGAATACAGCTGGAAGGGACCTTGGAGGTCTTCTAGTCCAACCCCCTGCTCAAGCAGGAAACCCTGTACCATTTCAGACAAAGGGTTAGCCAATCTCTTCTTGTGGAGCACCCACAATGTCTGGAGGCAAGTTTTTCCACTGATTAATTGTTCTCACTGTCAGGAAGTTTCTCCTTAGTTCTAGGTTGCTTCTGGTTAGTTTCCATCCGTTGCTTCTTGTCCTGCCTTCAGGGGCTTTGGAGAATAGCTTGACCCCCCCTGTTCTTTGGGGCAGCCCCTCAGATAATGGAAGACTGCTATCGTGTCACCCCAAGTCCTTCTTTTCACTAGACTAGACAAACCCAATTCCTGCAACTATTCTTCATATATTTTAGCTTTCCTTGACCTGGCCCATTCCTGACCACTTAAACATTATATTCCCACAAGGCACTAAACTGGATCACTTGGAAACGTGATGACTAATAACCAGCTGTTGCTTAACATGTACTTATGCATGGGCCATTTAACATGTGGAAAGAAAAAAAAATACTTTGATAATTAAGCTATCTATGTTATGAGACCACCGCCACATCTTATTGTAAAAATCTCTCTTCTGTAAACTGTGGCGACATCCATATGTTTATTTTATACCTTTCTTACTGAACAGTCATTTTACAGATGCCAACTGTCACCCTGGAGCTGTGAGAATTTCACAGTTGTCTTGCTTTTGAACCCAAAGTGTGTTGATTGCTTGTTACGTATCTTCCCAAAACGTTCCAAAAATGCAAGTAAAAGTATCTGGAATATCTGAATGTATTGCTTTTTTTTTTTCTCTCTCTCTCTCTCTATGATTTAGAGGCTGATTTAACTTTAGAACAAGGCAGGAGTTGAGGATGTTGATCTGGATCAAACTGAGTTAAAACTCGGGTTTGATCGTCCGACAAGTGGGGTGACCAGCTTAACTGAAGGCAAGAGGAATTCTGTGTGAAATTTTTATGTACAGACTTACAACTGTTCATTTAGTGACTGAAGTTACAATAGCACTGAAAAAAGGGACTTAGGACCATTTTTCACACTTATGACCATTGCAGGATCCCCAGGGTCACAGGATCAAAATACTAAGGTGACCAACTTTTTTACAACAAAAAGGAGGACACGAATAAATTGAAGAAAAAAATATCATAAATAAAAGAAACCTTGTATTTATTGCAACAATAATACAGAATACACTATAATATGATAAATGCATAATAAAAACCATTTGTAACAATAACATTTTATATTGTAATTATGCTTACATGCTTATTAATTATTTAAATGAGTATTTTTCCATTGAATGAATATTTTTTGTCAATGTATCATCTTCTAACAATATATTGGAAATATCTGAACAAGAAATATCCTTCATATTGAATTTTACGGCAAGTGCTGCAGCTAGAGTATCAACATTCAATCTCGATTTCTCACTTGTCCAAAAATCTACACGGCTGGATTGCGTGGGGGTAGGCGGCGGAGGCAGGTGTTGTGAGCCAGGTGCTCCAGAACGGCCATGTAGGTGCGCAGGGTGAGGTGGTGGCAGCGCAGGTCAGCACTGTGTAGACCACCAGCTGGCGCAGCCCATGGAAGGTCAACTGCCCACCATTCCCCCGCCCATAGCCGCCTCGCCTCTTCCTCTTCTGTCTTTCCCTTCTCTTTGTCTATCTTATCCTCCTTCTCCTTCATTTTTCTTCCCCTTCTTTGTCTATCTTCTCTTTGTTGCAATAATAATAATAATAATAATAATAATAATAATAGAAAGAACTGAAGAAGATAACAAAATACAAAGACCTACAAATAGAAATAGAAAGACTGTGGCAAAAGCAAGCAAGGGTAGTACAAATAGTCATAGGCGCAAAACAACTGGAGCACCACTTGAACATCATTGGCATTGACAAATTCGCTATTAGTCAATTGCAAAAGGCAGCCTTACTAGGAACAGCTTCCATCCTGCGACAATATCTGTAATACCATCAAACATCCACATCTGCCTATCCCAGGTCCTGGGTAAGGACTCGATAGGTAGACAAAATGCCAAATCCAGTCTGAACATCTGGCTGACTGTGCGATGATCCATAATAATAAAAGTTGGAAGTGACCTTGGAAGTCATTTAGTCCAGCCTCCTGCTCAGGCAGGAAACCCTATACCATTTCAGACAAATGGCTGTCCAGTCTCTTCTTAAAACTTCCAGTGTTGGAGCATTCACAACTTCTGGAGGCAGGTTTTTCCACTGGTTAATTGTTCTAACTGTCACGAAGTTTCTCCTTAGTTCTAGGTTGCTTCTCTCCTTGATTAGTTTCCATCCGTTGCTTCTTATCCTGCCTTCAGGTGCTTTGGAGAATAGCTTGACTCCCTCTTCTTTGGGGCAGCCCCTGAGATATTGGAACACTGCTATCATGTCCCCCCTCGTCCTTCTCTTCATTAGACTAGACATACCCAATTCCAGCAACCGTTCCTTGTATGTTTTTTGTTCAGATATGCTCCTAAAGTGTGATCTACCATTATTTCTGTGGCGTACAAAAAAAACCCGCCAAAACAAGACGTGTTTACATCTTGTGAATATATAAACAACATTTGTACCGATTCACTGGGATTCATTTTGTACGCGAAGGGAAATATATGACTGAAAATGCAAAGAAATAGCTGAAGTTTAAAATGCAATCCATTCATTTTATATCTCTCCTCCCCTCTAGACGTAAATGTTTGATGAAACATTTTCAGTTTTTACTGTTTAACAAATTTGCATTGGGGAATACTTGATATCTTGGTGATATCTACTAAGGCAAAAAAAGAA
Source organism: Crotalus adamanteus (assembly GCA_039797435.1). Classification (NCBI taxonomy): domain Eukaryota; kingdom Metazoa; phylum Chordata; class Lepidosauria; order Squamata; family Viperidae; genus Crotalus; species Crotalus adamanteus. The sequence goes on from CM077936.1 coordinate 5,296,153, forward strand.
AGAAAGAAAAAGAAATATACAAGAATTTTATTTCCTAATTACAGGTAGTCCTCAACTTACGACTGCAATTAGGAGCAGAATTTCTGTGGCTAAGCAGGCAGTTTCTAAGCGAGTCATGTCTGATTTTGTGACTTTTTATGCCACGATTGTTAAGCGAATCGCCATGGTCGCTAATTGAATCACAGGGTCGTTAAGCGAATCTGGCCTCCCTCATGGACTTTGCTTGTCTGAAGCCAGCTGCAAAGGTTGCAAATCATGATCACGTGACCTAGTATACTGCAACTGTCATAAACACATGCCAGTTGCCAAGTGTCCCAATTTTGATCATGTGACTGGGAATGCCGTGATAGTCATAAGTCTGAGGACTGGTTATAATCATTGTTTTTTCACACAGTTGTAATTAGAAATGGTCATTAAATGAATGGTTGTAAGTCAGGGACTACCTACATGGGTTCGACCTATCCCTTGATGCTTCATTTAGAAACTGGAAATATTAGAATTTCCATTCTGAACCAGCGATAATATTCAGGCTCAAAGATGAAGTGATAATTACAGGTCCTTGACTTACAACAGTTCATTTAGTGACCATTCGAAATCACAGCAACAATAACAAAGTGACTTACGACTATTTTTCACACTTATCACCAGTGTAGTCCCCCCCCATTGTCACATGATCAAAATTCAGATATTAGGCAACGGACTCATATTTATGATGGCCATAGTGTCCCAGAGTCATGTGATCACCCTTTGCTGCCTTCTGACTAGCAAAGTCAATGAGGAAGTGCAGATTCACTTAACAACTGTGTTACTAACTTAATAAATGCATGATTCACTTAACAACTGTGGCAAGAAAGTTTGTTAAATGCGGCAAAATTCACTTAACAAGAGTAATGTCAGGATCAACTGTAAAGAACATTCCCACCAAAACTGACAGGGCAAGTATATAAACAGAGAGAAAAACTTCACTCCTTTCCAGTCCTGATGATGTTCCCTAGTTGGGTCATGAAACGTCTGCAAGAAAACTACCAAGCTCAGAGAGCATCAAACACGCCAGTCTTCTTCTTCTTCTTCTTCTTCTTCTTCTTCTTCTTCTTCTTCTTCTTCTTCTTCTTCTTCTTCTTCTTCTTCTTCTTCTTCTTCTTCTTCTTCTTCTTCTTCTTCTTCTTCTTCTTCTTCTTCTTCTTCTTCTTCTTCTTCTTCTTCTTCTTCTTCTTCTTCTTCTCCTTCTCCTTCTCCTTCTCCTTCTCCTTCTCCTTCTCCTTCTCCTCCTCCTCCTCTTAATAATAATAATGATAAAGTTGGAAGGGACCTTGGAGGTCATCTAGTCCAACCCCCTGGTCAGGCAGGAAACCCTATATGATTTCGGACAAATGGCTGTCCAGTTTCTTCTTAAAAACTTCCAGTTTTGGCGCATTCACCACTTCTGCAGGCAGGTTGTTCCACTGGTTCTAACTGTCAGGAAGTTTCTCCTTAGTTTTAGGTTGCTTCTCTCCTTGCTTAGTTTCCACCCGTTGCTTGAAGGCATTGAAGAGTGGTATTATTACTTCACATGATCTTGATTCTATCCCTCTGTTAATGCAGCCTAGCACTATGTTGGCCTTTTTGGCAGCTGCAGCACACTGCTGGCTCATATTTAGGTGATTGTCCACTAGGACTCCGAGATCCCTCTCACAGTTACTACTATTGAGAAAAGTACCCCCTATACTATACCTGTGAATTTGGTTTTTCTTCCCTAAATTAGAATTTTACTTTTTTCACCATTGAATTTCAATTTGTTAGATAGAGCCCAGTGTTCAAGTCTGTCCAGATCCTCCTGTAATCCTAAAGCTGTCTTCTGGAGTTTGGCTATTCCTGCCAACTTGGTGTCATTGCAAATTTGATGAGTTCCCGATCTATCCCCTCATCCAAATCGTTGATGAAGTTGTTGAAGTGCACTGGGCCTAGAACAGAGCCCTGGGGCACCCCACTACACACTTCCCTCCACGTAGATGCGGTTCCATTGAGGACCACACTCTGAGTAAGGCTGGTCAGCCAGCAACAAATCCATCTGGTGGTGAATCTGTCTAACCCACATTTTTCTATCTTATCAAGTAGTAGGTTGTGATCTACTTTATCAAATGCCTAGATAGATAGATAGATAGATAGATAGATAGATAGATAGATAGATAGATGATAGAGAGAGATGATAGATAGATAGAGATAGATAGATATATGATAGAGATGATAGATAGATAGATAGATAGATAGATAGATAGATAGATAGACTTACAGACAGACAGATGATAGATTAGAGAGAGAGAGAAAAATGGACAAAGATGATAGAATGATAGATAATGATGATAGATGATAGAGACATGATAATGATAGATCTGATTATAAATAATATATCTATCTATCGATATAGATATAGAGAGAAACATACACACACAGAGAGATACACATACACCCACATACATACTGACTGCTTTTATGAGAAAAATTACAGGGCTCACTCAGAGGCCCCCAAAACAATTGACCCTGGAAATTTACCGACAGTTACTTAACCACCCATAACATTATCGCTGCCTTTGTGCCATCTGCTGTTATTTGAATTAAGAAGAGACAAAACACATCTACCCTGGGTTTTTAAAAAAATTATTTTCCCCATAATTGCAGAACTTTGCAGAAGGGAAAATTCTGCAGCAGCCGAGAAAGAAATTGGGTTTTCCCTCCCCTGAAAGATTTTATGAGCCTCTGCAAATCTCATGAGGTACTCCAGAAAAATCCCTCAAAAATTTGCGTGGTGTGAAAATGGACAGCTGGATTCCTTTCAGTGGCTCAAGATAGAAGTGGCTATCCTTACTTTTTTGAAATTTTGCATTTCAACAGAGCTCCTCAAATAATAAGAGATTTAAAGGCCAGAGATATGTTTTGCTCTCTCATAAATCTCTCTGTTGGCAAAAAACTGGGGATAAATGTTTGCTTTTACAGGTCCTTGACTTATGTCCACAATTGAGTCCTTTATTGCCACAGTCGTTAAGCAAATCCTTGCAGTTGATAAATTAAAAACACGGTTGTTAAGTGAATCTGGCTTCCCCATTGACTTTGCTTGTCAGAAGGTTGCAAAAGGGAATCACATGACCCCAGGACACTGCAACTGTCATAAATAGGAGCCAGTTGCTAGGCCTCCCAAAACATTTTTTTATAAAAGTTTATTAATTTTCCAATTTTACGTTTGAGTATTTAAAAAGCAAGGTGGCGACTGGGTTAACCAATAGTTCAATAACAAAATCTTTAGTGCAAATCTCATCAGATATTTCTTCTCTTTTCCCCCTTAACATTTACTGTCTTGTATTCAAGCTAGTACTTTTTTAATTATATCAACTCAATAAAAACATCATTATTACATTTATCCATAAATCTTTAGCTTATACATATCTTAATTACATTCAATCCTCATAAACAGTCCATATCCTGTTACTAATTTGTACATACTTTTTAATTTCTCATCAACATTCCAATTTAACCTTTGATATCCATAATTTTCAGACTTTGGGTAACCAAGATTTCCCTTATCTCACTTCGTAACAAAGCTAGGCATCCAAATTTTGATCATGTGACCATGTGGATGCTGCATCGGTCTTAAGTGTGAAAAACGATCCTAAGTCATTTTTTACAGTGCTATTGTAACTTTGAACGGTCTCTAAATGAATGGTTGTAGGTTAGGACTACCTGTATTTTAGGTCTCCTAGTGGTTTCCCCAGTTGCAATGTATGGCTGTGAAAGTTGGACCATAAGAAAGGCTGAGCGCCAAAGAATTGAGGCCTTTGAACTCTGGTGCTGGAGAAGACTCCTGCGAGTCCCTTGGACTGCAAGGCTTTCAAACCGGTCAGTCCTAGAAGAGATCAACCCCGACTGCTTTTTAGAAGGCCAGATCCTGAAGTTGAAACTCAAGTACTTTGGCCACCTAATGAGAAGGAAGGACTCACTGGAGAAGGGCCTAATGCTGGGAAAGATTGAGGGCAATAGAAGAAGGGGACGACAGAGAATGAGATGGCTGGATGGAGTCACTGAAGCAGTAGGTGTGAACTTAAATGGACTCCAGAAGATGGTAGAGGACAGGAAGACCTGGAGGAACGTTGTCCATGGGGTCGCGATGGGTCGGACACGACTTCGCAATTAACAACAACAACACCTGAAATTGTTCTCGGATCCAGCAATCAGCGTTTTAATCCATCAGTTCCTGTGTTGGAAACTGACTTGCCAAAAACAGCAGTGAAGCAGGTGTAAAAAAAAGGAGCAGGATTGGACAGTGGGTGCCATCTTGACTTTTTTTCCCCACCCTGGAACTCCCTGGTGGCCATGTTGAATGAAACTGATCTCCCCTGTATAACCAGGTGTTAATCTGCTTTCCGGCTATGAAGTTTAGTGTGATATTGAAAAATCAAAGTAAATTTTAATTCATCCACTCTGTGTCAAGCTCCTGGAGGCTTGACATGCACACGGGGACGGGGGGGAAGCAGATGACAGCCCACCACCCTCGAGACCCGCCGAGCCGCACGCCGCCGCAGCGGAAGCCCGAGCCGAACGGGGCTTCACACCAGACCTGCTTCCTCGCGCTGACGCGCAGGCACAGACGGGCACCGGTCTGCGCGCAAACCCGGAATCCCCCGAAGATCAGCTGATGCCGGCAAGCCCGGGATTCCCCGACGACCAGCTGTGGCCGGCAGGCCGGGCGAACGCCGGCGCGTCAACGCGGAAGGACCAAAGCGAGGGGACTTTCCCGGACGCTAAGCCCCTGCCGGCGACTCCAGCATGGGCTGAGGGTGGGGAATACTTACCAGACAGGCGGGCCGGTAGGCAGGGAGAGCGTGGCGGTGGGAGAGGAACACGCGGACCGGACACACGAACGGAGGGGTGCGGGGGTGGAGCTCTGTCGGGGAAAGGGAGAGCACAGGGGAAGGGTGGGGCACATATCAGGTTTGGGCGGATGTCGGCTTGGGGTTGGGAGCGGGAGCACGGGGTGTGGCACACTGTTATAGAGCACTGGGAGAAAGCCACTCCCAGTGCTGACTTTGTTTCGTCTTCACAATAAAGCGGTTGACGAGCTCAGTGTGTACCGGCATTCCTTTTCTCTTACTGACGGACGACAGCGGATGCATTGACAGGAAGTCAGCACTCCCTTTTCTTCTTTCAACCTATTACGTGCTGCGGAGGAGAGAGGTATGGCAGAAGGCACGCAGGGCGTTTCCCTGGTCGAGGGGGAGGTGGAGGCTGGCGGTGTCGGTGAGGCCGTTCTGGAGCTGGAACAAGCAGCTGAGCAGCCTGTGGTGCGGCCAAAGCTGCTGTTGGCCACAAACCCAGGGCCCGGTGTGGATGAGACAGGGGCTGCCAAGCCACAAGAGGAGTGGTGGCAAAGCCCAGCGGTGGCTGGGGTGCAGACCGGGCTTCTGACACCCAAGCCGAGTGCATTTATACCCCCTCCCTCTCATGAAGGACTTACTGGCACATTTAGGAAAGGGTCGCGTATTCACCAAGCTAGACCTCCGAGAAGCCTACTATAGGGTACGGATTAAAGCCGGCGATGAGTGGAAGACGGCATTTAATTGCCCGTTAGGCAGTTTCCAGTTTCGGGTCATGCCATTCGGATTGCAAGGGGCCCCTGCGGTGTTCATGCAGTTAATTAACCAGGTGTTGCATGACCACCTATACCGAGGGGTCCTTGTGTACCTGGATGATATTTTAATATATACCACAACGATGGATGAACATATCAGTCTTGTTAGACAGGTGCTCCGGACACTTCTCGATGCCCAACTTTATGTGAAATTATCGAAATGCGAGTTTCACCGAGAGCGACTAGATTACCTGGGTTATCGTATTTCGGGGGACGGGGTGGAAATGGATCCGAGTAAGGTGCAGGCGGTACTGGACTGGCAAGCCCCCAAGACCAGGCGCCAGCTACAAAGTTTCCTCGGATTTGCGAACTTTTACCGCCAATTTATTCCATCATTTGCCGCCGTTGTTCAACCCCTCACAGAGCTCTTACGAACGAAACATCTTACGGGAAAACCCCGCCCAAGTCAGCCATTGGAGTGGACCATGGACTGCCAAAGGGCATTCGAGACTTTGAAAGCGTTGTTCGCTAAAGAGCCTGTGCTGCGCCACCCAGATCCGGATGTTCCGTTTGTGGTGCAGGTCGACGCCAGCGATGTGGCCGTGGGGGCGGTGTTGCTGCAGAAGAATGAAAGCGGGACATTACAGCCCTGTGCCTATACCTCCAGAAAATTTACAACGGCCGAACGAAGCTGGGCCATCTGGGAGAAGGAGGCCTTTGCAATCCGATGGGCTTTGACGACATGGCGACATCTTTTAGAAGGGGCCGAGTTGCCTTTTGAGGTGTGGACAGACCACAAGAACCTGGAGGCACTACAGTCCCCGAGGCGCTTGGCCCCCAAACATGTCCGATGGGCCCAATACTTTAGCCGGTTCAGGTTTGTGCTGAGGTATGTGCCAGGAGGAAAAAACTTTCTGGCTGACGCGTTGTCGCGGATGCCACAGTATCATAGCAGACGGGAAGAGGTCGTACAGGCGTTGATGCCCCTTACGCGGCAGGAGATGACCAACAGTGCAGTTCACAAATCTCAACCAGATGAGTTAGACACCATTAGGACCGCCATGTTGACGGATAAGTGGGCAAACGAGCATCCAGGGTGGCTGACCATTCGTGATGGCGTGGCCTGGAAAGGCGATAAGATGTATGTGCCTGATAATCTGCGTAAATCCGTCCTTCAGAGATGTCATGATGCCAAGCAGGCGGGCCATTTCGGGTTTTTAAAAACCTTACATTTGCTACGGCGACAGTTTTGGTGGCCCAGACTGAAAGTGGATGTGGAACAATACGTCAGAGAGTGCCATGTGTGTGCCAGTGCTAAACCCCGGGTTGGGAAGCCCATGGGACTATTACAGACAGTGGCCAACCCATCTCGGCCCTGGGAGGAGATCGCCATGGATTTCATCGTAGAGCTGCCCGAAAACCGGGGTTATAATGTGATCTGGACAGTGGTGGATCTGTTCTCGAAACAGGCACATTTTGTTCCATGTAGAGGGCTACCATCGGCGCGGCGATTGTCACGACTGTTCATCCAACACATCTACCGGCTCCATGGCACATCCAAGAGAATTATATCAGATAGAGGGGTGCAATTTACGGCACGGTTTTGGAGAGAGTTCGTTCGTACGCTGGGCTCATCCCAAGGCCTAAGCTCAGCGTATCATCCCAGCACCAACGGGGCGGCAGAGAGGGCAAATGCAATGGTAGAACGATATCTTCGGAGTTATGTGTCATTTCAGCAAACGGACTGGGTGGACCTCCTACCATTTGCCGAGGTGGCCTATAATAATACCGTCCACAACAGTACTGGATATACCCCGTTCAAGATAGTGTATGGAGTGGAGTTTAACCCCATTCCCGAATGGTCGCCAGAGGCAGATAGTGAACGGACTCCCCAGACGTGGTATTCCCAGGTAACAGGGTTATGGGAACGGGTTAAAGCAGCACGGAAGAAGGCCGAGGCAGCTGTCAAAACCCAAGCGGATAAAAAAAGGGCAGCGCACAAACCGTTCAAGGTGGGGGACTGGATGTATTTAGCCACCAAGTATCTTCGTTTACAGGTGCCATGCAGGAAATTGGGTCCGAAATATGTAGGTCCTTTTCAAATAACTAAAATAATCAACCCGGTCACAGTCCAGTTACGATTACCCGCCTCCTTGGGAAAGATCCATCCGACATTCCACAGTAGCCTCCTCAAACCTGCACATGGAACCCCGTACACTACCGAGGCCCCAGGGCCAGTCTCAGGGTCCCACTACGAGGTACAGGAGGTGCTGGACTCTCGAAGGCGGTATGGAAAGCTCCAATACCTCCTACGGTGGAAGGGATATCTGCTCTCGGACGCAACCTGGGTGGGGGAGGGGGATGTAAACGCCCCTAGGCTAATCTGAGCATTCCACCGTAGGTGTCCAGATAAGCCACGGCGAAATGAGTGTAATGCCGTGTACTCAACCCCTCTTTTCTCTTTTCCAGGAGGGGACATGGTAGAAGGGGCCGCATGTCAAGCTCCTGGAGGCTTGACATGCACACGGGGACGGGGGGAAGCAGATGACAGCCCACCACCCTCGAGACCCACTGAGCCGCACGCCACCGCAGCGGAAGCCCGAGCCGAACGGGGCTTCACACCAGACCTGCTTCCTCGCGCTGACGCGCAGGCGCAGACGGGCACCGGTCTGCGCGCAAACCCGGAATCCCCCGAAGATCAGCTGATGCCGGCAAGCCCGGGATTCCCCGACGACCAGCTGTGGCCGGCAGGCCGGGCGAACGCCGGCGCGTCAACGCGGAAGGACCAAAGCGAGGGGACTTTCCCGGACGCTAAGCCCCTGCCGGCGACTCCAGCATGGGCTGAGGGTGGGGAATACTTACCAGACAGGCGGGCCGGTAGGCAGGGAGAGCGTGGCGGCGGGAGAGGAACGCGCGGACCGGACACACGAACGGAGGGGTGCGGGGGTGGAGCTCCGTCGGGGAAAGGGAGAGCACAGGGGAAGGGTGGGGCACATATCAGGTTTGGGCGGATGTCGGCTTGGGGTTGGGAGCGGGAGCACGGGGTGTGGCACACTGTTATAGAGCACTGGGAGAAAGCCACTCCCAGTGCTGACTTTGTTTCGTCTTCACAATAAAGCGGTTGATGAGCTCAGTGTGTACCGGCGTTCCTTTTCTCTTACTGAAGGACAACAGCGGATGCATTGACACTCTGATTCTTGGATCTAAAGATGGCAAATTGGTCCCCCCCCAGTAATTCCACACAAAGAGGCATGAATGAAATTTCATTGTTATTGCTTGAACAAATTTGACATGGGGATTCATGCCACATTGAAAGCATGAGCGAACTTGCAAGAGATGTAAGATTTTTTAGAAAAAAAAAAGATTTACAAATTGGTGAGAGTTCAAATTATTCCACTTTCAATTACTCACTTAATAACTCGCCATCTGCTGGTTCTAGTGCCAATAAAATGCTAACATCCTAAAAGTTAGAATGCCTCAATGTCTCCCCCAACCGTGGAGATTTTAGGGTGAAGAGGATTTGGACCCCAATCTGGAGGGATAAAAGAATAAACCAAGATAACTGGAAATGGTCATAAATATATTTAGCACGGTTTTAGTCGGACAGAGTTGAGTCGTATATTTTTCATAGTGGGGATTTTTTAAAATATTCAACGCTTCCCAATGCCCTGAAGCTTCCCTTGCTGGTATAAACTGCCTATTGATGTTTTAAGAAGGCAAATTTTGCTTCCATCATGGATTTCACAAAACGTTCTCTGATGGAGGTTATTTTTCAAAATGTTGACGATTATGTTTTCTTCCATCTTTCTGGACTGGAATGAAATTTGTCCAAAGGCATAAGAGGTAGGGAGGGAGGAGGAAAGAGAGAAGAATAAGGAAAGGATAGGGGAAAATGGAAAGAAGGAAGAAAGGAAGGAAGGAAGGAAAGAAGGAAAGAAGGAAAGAAGGAAAGAAGGAAAGGAAAGAAAAAGATGGTCAATGAATCAAAGACTGTGTAAAGATAAACAATATATACAGATGCTAGAAAAGGAGTTGACATTATTTTTTCAGGTAAATAAAAAGGAAGAGACATCAACACAAAATTTGTGGGATACTACAAAAGCTTACATTCGGGGATTGACAATTGCATACAACTCTAAGAAAAACAAAGATAGGAGACTTCAACAAGGAAAATTACAAGAAGAATTAAAAAAATAGAAGGTGATCTACTGTACAGAAGGACCCACAAAATAAAAAGATAAAAGAAAAATGGAATATTATAAAACACAAGATTAACCTGACAACACAAAAAGAAATGGCACAGAAAATTAGGATGGCGAAACAAAATTACTTTGAAAATGCGAATAAAACTGGTTGATGGTTGGCCTATAAATTAAAAAAAAGAAAAAGGCAAAAGAACAATACACCAACTACAAGATGAAAGTGGAACAGTACAGTATAGACGGGAAGAAAAAAAGAAAATAATACAAAATTTCTTTTCAAAGCTATACCATCAGGAAGATATACCAGATGATAAAGTCAAGCAATATATAGAGGCAGCAAAAATGAACAAAATTACTGAAGAACAAAAGGAAACGTTGAATAGACCAATAACTGCAATAGAATTAGAAACAGCATTGAAAAAACAAAAAAACAACAAATCACCAGGCACAGATGGAATTCCGGTGGAGTTTTATAAAAATACACAAGAGTCATTACAATGGATAATGTTGGAGATTTACAATGAGGTGCTGGAAGAGGCGAAGATACCGACAACTTGGACTGAAGCAATCATCACCCTCATTCCTAAGGAAGACTCAGACCTACAACAAATTTAAAATTATAGACCGATTTCTTTGCTAAATATGGATTATAAGACATTTACAACAATAATAGCAGAAAGGATAAAAAAAATTTTGAATAATTACATTCACCCAGATTAAAATGGATTTTTACCAGGACGACAAATAAAAAATAACATGAGGATAATACTGAACACTTTAGAATTTTACGAAGTCCATCCTGAAAGACAAGCTACACTGGTTTTTCTTGATGCCCCGAAGGCATTTGATAATCTGAACTGGAATTTTATTATAACACAATTGTACTATATGGATTTTGGGACAAAATTGGAAAGATGGTTGAGAAAATATATACTAAACAAACAGCTAGGGTAATTATAAATGAGGAAATGACAGAAAAAATTGATATAACCAAAGGAGTAAGACAAGGATGCCCACTTTCCCCTCTTCTATTTATTTTATCATTAGAAATACTCCTTACAAAAACCAGAGAGGACCAAGAAATAAAGGGTTTAAAAATTAAGAAGGAAGAATATAAGGTCCAGGCCTTTGCTGATGATTTGGTATTTATTTTGGAAGATCCATTAGAAACCGGCTTTAAATTGATTAAAAAAATAGAAGAATTTGGCGAGGTAGCCGGACTTAAAATTAATAAGAATAAATCCAAATTAATAACAAAAAATCTTACAAAGGCACAGGAAAGTGAACTGGAAGATAAAACAAAGATAAGTATAACCAAGAAAATAAAATATTTAGGGATCTGGCTTACAGCGAAATGTTCCTCGATTAAGGAGGACAATTATGATAAAATATTACATCAGATAAAAAAAGATTTAGAAAATTGGGAAAATTTGCAAATTTCATTTTTAGGGAGGACCGCTACAGTCAAAATGAATGTATTGCCAAAAATATTATTTCTGTTCCAGGTTATTCCAATAAAATTAGGGAAAACATTCTTTCAAGAATTAAATAAATTGGTCACTAAATTTATATGGCAGAGGAAAAAAACCCAGGATTAAATTAAAACTCTTGCAAGATATGAAAGATAAAGGGGGATTGGTGTTACCAGAGTGGGAAATATACTACCAAGCATCGAGCTTAACTTGGCTAAAAGATTGGATGGATTTGAAAAATACTAGAGTTTTAACAATAGAAGGATATGACTTGCAAGCAGGGTGGCATGCATTCCTATGGGACGAAAAATATAAAATACACAGATACTTTCAAAGACACATAGTTAGGAATGCATTGCTACAGACTTGGGAAAAAATAAAACAAAAACATTATATAAGAATTCCAATCTGGTTATCCCCAACAGAAGCTCTAAAATACCCAAACCTACTGGATATAAACAAGATAATTAGATACAAGGAATTAGTAAATGAACAGGGAAATCTGAAAACAAAACTAGAATTGGAACAAGATATTGGCAGAGAGATTGACTGGTGGACATTTACACAAATTCAATCTAAATATACAGAGGACAAAAAATTATATGAAATACAAAAAGAGCCGCAAGAATTGGATAAAATTATACATGGAACAGAAATAAAATTAATTAGCAATTTATACAAATACCTATTGAGATATAAATTGGAAGACAAGGTTGTCAAAGACACAATGATTAGATGGGCAAAAAAATTTGGATATAATATAGAATTGGAGAAATGGGAAAAAATATGGGAAATAAATATAAAATTGACTATGTCGGTGGCATTCAAGGAAAACCAGTTGAAGATGTTTTACAGATGGCATCTTCCACCAGCAAAGCTTGCCAAGATGTTCTAGAACAATTCGCCGACATGCTGGAAATGTAAAAAAGTACATGGAACATATTATCATTTATGGTGGACATGCCCAGTTGCGAAAAAATACTGGACTACAATAAGAAAATGGATCGAAGAAATAATAGACCAACCTGTAGACTAGAAACCAGAGATCTTTTTGTTGGGTATTTTAAACAGAAAATATAGTTAAGAAATATGGTACTTAATTTTACATATAATAACGGCGGCAAGAATAGCATATGCACAATGCTGGAAAAATGAGAATATACCATCAGAGGAAGAAGTGATAAGAAAAATCCTGTACTGTGCTGAGATGGACAAATCAACAAAAGAGATAAAAGAAAAGGAAGACACAGAGTACTATATAACATGGAACAAGTGGTATGACTGGTTGGAGACTAGAAATAATAGAGGAGAATAAATATGGAAAGGTCAAAAGTGAAAATATGTGTATAATAATGTATAATAATAATAATATGAATTATTCTTAGTAAGAACTAGAATATGAAGGAAGAAAAATGTAAATAAGAAACAACAGGGCAATAAGGACAAATATTCTAAAGAAGAATAAGGGGGGGGGGAAATGTAAATAATAGAAGATTACCTTTATGTAATCACTGTAAAAAAAAGGGGGGGAGGAGTATATACTGTGTGTGTATGTGTGTTATGTTTTGCTTTGTTTTGGTTTGTTTTGTTGGTTAAAAATAAAATAAAAAAATAAATTAAAAAAAAGAAGTAGGGAGGGAGGAGGAAAGAGAGAAGAATAAGGAAAGGATAGGGGAAAATGGAAAGAAGGAAGAAAGGAAGGAAGGAAAGAAGGAAAGGAAAGAACGAAAGAACAAAAGAAGAAAAAGAGAAGGATAGGGAAGTGCTGGGGAAATGGAAGGAAGAAAAGAAAGAAGGAAAGAAAGAAAGATGGAAAGAAGGAAAAGAGAAGGATAGGGAAGGGATAGGAAAAAGAGAAAGGAAGGAAGAAAGGAAAGAAAGAAAGAAAGAAGGAAGGAAAAAAGGAAGAGAAGGATAAGGAAGGGATGGGAAAAAGGAAGGAAGGAAAGAAAAAAAGAAAGAAAGAAAGGAAGGAAGGAAGGAAGGAAGGAAAGAAAGAAGGAAGGAAGGAATATGAACAAGAGTAAGGGAAGAAAGGAAGGAAAGAGGGAAAAAGAGAGTGAAAGAAAGAAAGGAGGGAAGGAGGGAAGAGAGGAAGGAAGGAAAGAAGTAAGGAGGGAGGGAGGGAGAAGAAAGTTCATGGTTTGTTCTGAGCTGGGTTCCAAAGAGCTCCAGGACAAATTGCTAGAAAGAGAAGATGGTTTTTTGGACAGTGTTACAGACAGAATAGCTATCAAAAGCAGCCACAGGTTGAAAAGGCAGTTACAGTAATCTTCTTTATATGGAAATTTGTTGCTTGTTTGTGAAGTGTGTGGACATGCTTACTGGTATATTTGCTTCAGAAAATTTGCAGGATCCGGTGTTAGTGTATATGTGTGAAATGCAGTTTTCTCACCTTCCAGAATAAATGGCTATGTGTCCAGCTGTTGAATTTTGGATGTTGAGTTTCCCTTCATGTGAGTTTGTGTGGGTAAAGGATTTCCATATCTTGAGGGGATTAAATTGCCAGTGTTTGCCAATTTCCTAATGGGAGATGCACTTAGTTGGTTTCAACTTACAGTATATGTCAATACAGGCAGAAAGACTTTTAGGCGGTGTTTTGTGTTATTGATTGTGGTTCAGTAAAAGCTCTGAAGGTGTCCAATGTTTGTGAATGAAGTGGATGGCATGGGGGTATATGTGCATCTTCATCAAGGAAGGGAGGGAGGGAGGAAGGAAGGAAGGAAGGAAGGAAAAGGGAAAGAAAAAAGAGGGAGGGAGGGAAGGAAGGAAAAAAGAAAGGAAGGAAGGAAGGAAGGAAGGAAAGAAGGAAAGAAGGAAAGAAGGAAAGAAGGAAAGAAGGAAAGGGAGAGAGAGAGAGTAGGGGAGAGGAAGTAAAAAAGGAGGGAGGGAGACCGAGAATAAGGAAGGCAGACCAAAACAGGGACAGAGAGAGGAAGGAAGGAAGGAAGGAAGGAAGGAAGGAAGGAAGGAAGGAAGGAAGGAAGGAAGGAAGGAGAGAGAGAGTATGGAGGAGGAAGTAAAAGAGGAGGGAGGGAGACAGAAAAGAAGGAAGGCGGAACAAAACAGAGAGAGAGAGGGGAAGAAAGGAAGGAAGGAAGGAAGGAAGGAAGGAAGGAAGGAGGGAGGGAGAGAAGGAAGGGAAATTAAGAGAGAGAGAATAGGGGAGAGGAAGTAAAAGAGGAGGGAGGAAGAAGGAAGGCAGACCAAAATAGGGGGAGAGAGGGAGAGGAAGGAAGGAAAGAGGAAGGAAGGGAGGGAGGGAGGGAGGGAGGGAGGGAAGGAAGGAAGGAAGGAAGGAAGGAAGGAAGGAAAATGAAGGGAGGGACAATTTTGTCCATTCTTCCTTGGGCATAAACAGAAATCCAGAAATCTGCTCCAAGGCTTTAAATTGTCCAGATCTACTTCCCCAAAAGAAATTCTGTGAATGGATTGATTGATCCTTCAGAATGACCACTCATCACCTAGAGAAGAAATAAAATGTTGATGCTGCTGCCTCTGAGCAGTCCAGTAAAGTACTCCTTGACTTAACGACCACAACTGAGCCTAAAATTTCCATTGCTAAGCAAGACATTAGTTAAGTGAATTTTGTCCCACTTTACAATCTTTCTTGCCACAGTTGTTAAGTGAATCATTGCAGTTGTTAAGTTTTAACCTAGTTGTTAAGTGAATCTTGTTTCCCCACTGACTTTGCTTGTCAGAAGGTCGCAAAAGGGGATCACGTGATCCCGGGACATGGCAACCGTCATAAATATGAACCAGTTGCCAAGCATCTGAATTTTGATCACCTGACCATGGGGATGTTGCAACGGTCGTAAGTGTGAAAACTGGTCATACGTCGCTTTTTCAGTGACGTTATTTTGAACGGTCCACAAATGAATTGCTGTAAGTTGAGGACTACCTGTATTTGAATGTAAAATCTGTTAGGCATTTTAGGGGATCCTACACTTATTTTCCTGCACCCATGAGAATCTATCAACCTTGCCTCCATCCGTGGTGTCCCTCCTGTGGCAAGGCCACTTTCTGTGTCTATTCTGACTCTGAGTTAAAAACGCCTTCTTTTAAATCAGTGGTTCTCAACCTGTGGGTCGGGACCCCATTTGGGGTTGAACAACCATTTCACGGGGGTCGCCAAACAACGCAGTCCGCCATTTTTTCCCCCTTTTTCCTTAGCTGTGCTACTCCCTTTTATTCTATTGGCTTTTGAAAGCCAATAGAATAGACTCTCTTGAATAGAGTCTCATTCTATTGGCTTTCAAAAGCCAATAGGAATTGTCCAGGCTGTCTCTGCCCTGCTGAGCCCGCCAAAAGTCCCATTCTGCAAACAGTGCTGCACCAGTTGAGTAGTCCTCAACTTACGACCGGTTGGGGGTCGCGGCATTAAAAAGGTTGAGAACCACTGTTTTAAATCAAGTCAGATAGATAACTCAATAGAAATGGTTTCATAACAAAAAATATATTTCAACAGAAAGATTAGAAAGATCACTTGCATTCATGCTGTGGTTGTTACTTCTGGAAAATACATCTTTTATCCATTCCTATAGGTAAAAGAATGATGCTCTCTTCCATACCATCTTTATAACGGCGCAGGCTCATCTGGTGACATCTGATGGCCCATGCTTCTTTCAGACAAAGACATTCCAATCTGGCTTGTGTCCAGGAAGTCTCCCAATGCCCTTTAGAGACTCTTCCCACTGACCCATCAACAAGACCAGCATTTAACCCAATAACTGCCAGATATTCTAACATATTGAAACATGCTCACTAGTTAGGATTACATAGAGCAGTGGTTCTCAACCTTTTTAATGTCGCGACCCCTAACCAGTCATAAGTCGAGAACTACTCAACCGGTCGTAAGTCGAGGACTACTCAACTGGTGCAGCACCGTTTGCAGAATGGGACTTTTGACGGGCTCAGCAGGGCAGAGACAGCCTGGACAATTCCTATTGGCTTTTGAAAGCCAATAGAATTAGACTCTATTCAAGAGAGTCTATTCTATTGGCTTTCAAAAGCCAATAGAATAAAAGGGAGTAGCACAGCTAAGGAAAAGGGGAAAAAATGGCGGACAGTCTTGTTTGGCGACCCCCGTGAAATGGTCGTTTGACCCCAAATGGGGTCCCGACCCACAGGTTGAGAACCACTGACATAGAGCTATACGAGGTTACATAGAGCTATATGATTCAGAACAGTGTCCTCAGTTAGCAGAAGCAAATTCAAATCTTAGCCCAGCACTTCTTCTCTCAGAAAAAGAAGTCGGAAGTCAATGCTCCCCCCCTTTTTTTCCTCCCTTGCCTGACTTTTCTACTCCAGTTCCCGATCTTTTCTGCTGTTTGCTTTTGCGTTTCCCTTGCACTGTATATTATAAACTAATAAAACTTTCAAAAGGAAAAGAAAAAAAAATGGAAGCCACTAAATATTGGCCTTTCTTCCTGAATCTTTGAGGAAAGGAGTAAGTCACGCTAAGCCATCGTGAGTTGCCCTTCAAGGTCTCCATCTCGATGTGGTTACCTGGACGAGAATAAAGCCTCTGTAGAGATGCTTAAAAAATGTCCGTGGAAACAGACGAGGAAAATAAAATTTAAACGCTTGAGTAACAACAGAGTAATAGAGTAATACACCTTATTGTCAATTTTCTGTGTACACAAGGGCACACATTAAAATGAAATTCCAATGTCCAAAATGGCCATAAATGAGTAACCGATGTTTTTGTTCCTTTGCTCAAGATTTCCTAGGGAAGTAAATTTATTCCTTGGATCTTTCAGAAAAGTAATGTTGCATCCACTTTTGGCCACCATGATCTAAAAAAGATGTGGAGACTCTAGAAAGAACGCAGAGAAGAGCAACAAAGATGATTAGGGTGCTGGAAGGTAAACATATGAAGAACGGTTGCTGGAATTCAGATTGTCTAGTTCAGGGGTCCCCAACCTGCGGGCCTGGTAGTAGGCTGTGGCCTACTGGCCACTGGGCCGTGGGACAGGCTGGCCAGTGTGCATTCGTTTGGCTGCACACCCCCTAAATTGTGCTAGCGCCATAGCCGTGGGGCGCAAAAACAGAACATCACACCACAGGACACAAAAATGGGCCACCAATGCTGCAAGGCACAAAAATGGATGCTGCCATGCCATGGGACGCGGAAATGAGCCACTGCCACACCATGGGGCATAAAAGCAGGCCACCGTTGCACTGCAGGGCACAGAAATAAGGTGCTGCGCCACACAAGAATGGGGCAAAGTTAGCGAGCATCATGTTTGTGACATGCGTGTGCTCATGGCCCATGCCACACGTACACACATGCATGTAAAATGCTTGCCCCTCCCTTTTCCTCCGGTCTGCCAACTGACAGAGGTTGGTGACCTCTGGTCTAGTTTAATTAAAAGGATAGAGGTGACAAGCTAGCAGTGCTCCAATATCTGAGGGGCTGCTACAGAGAAGAGGGAATCTACTTATTCTCCAAAGCACCTGAAGGCAGGACAAGAAGCAACGGATGGAAACTGATTAAGGAGAGTCCCAAAGATGCTTTTTTTAGGAGCCAACTGGACTTTCTTGTTTTTCTTTGAAGGTGTTTCGCTTCTCATCCAAGAAGCTTCTTCAACTCTGACTGGATGGTGGGGAATAGAAGGATTCATACTGCTTGCAGACCGCTGGTCATTTGCCTTCTTTTAGAGCAGTGGTTCTCAACCTTTTTAATGCTGCGACCCCCAACTGGTCGTAAGTCGAGGACTACTCAACCGGTCGTAAGTCGAGGACTACTCAACTGGTGCAGCACCGTTTGCAGAATGGGACTTTTGGCGGGCTCAGCAGGGCAGAGACAGCCTGGACAATTCCTATTGGCTTTTGAAAGCCAATAGAATGAGATTCTATTCAAGAGAGTCTATTCTATTGGCTTTCAAAAGCCAATAGAATAAAAGGGAGGAGCACAGCTAAGGAAAAGGGGGAAAAAAATGGCGGACTGCATTGTTTGGCGACCCCCGTGAAATGGTCGTTTGACCCCAAATGGGGTCCCGACCCACAGGTTGAGAACCACTGTTTTAGAGGGTCATTGAGGCCACTTGGAGGTTTACCTGTGTCCTCAGGTTCACCTGAGTGATGGAAATGGGTTTAGAGCCATCTTAGTTGAAGGATGTTTTTCTGCCCAGGATCCCTTTCCTGTTGAAGACAGACGCAGGCTTTTGGGGATGAGTCTGTGTTGTCTGCACCTCAAACTGAAGCGCAAATGGTTCCTGGATTCTGCCATGTTTTCTGGAAATCCATTCAGCCTTCTGCGAACATTTGAAGGGTGTTTATCCCAAAGTGCGTAGCTAAATGACCACTTTGCGCTCCATTCTGAGATGCAGACAACACAGACTCATCTGCAACAGGGAAGGGACCCAGGGCAGAAAACATCCTGCAGCCAAGAAGGCTCCATACCCATTTGCACCACTCAGGTGACCCTGAGGACCCAGGTAAAACTCCAGGTGGTTTCAATGACCCTCTAAAACAGGGCTTTTCAACCTTTTCACCCATTGTACCACTTTTAGGATAAGGCAACATCCGAGTACCACCAGTCGACTAGCAAGGTGTCAAAAACCTGACCAAAAAAAAAGGAAAAAAGTAATAAAGTACAGGTAGTCCTTGACTTACAGCAGTTCACTTAGTGACTGTTCGAAGTTACAATGGCACTGAAAAAAGTGCCCCCCAAGCCACAGCCGAGCAAGACACCCGCCTGCCCAACCAGTGGTGCTCTTCTTCCTGTCTGAGGGTTTCATTGTTGTGAGCATTTCTGTTGAGGATTGGCAGTGGGGGTGGGGTGGGGGGGTGTTTGGTTTTTATTCCCCCCGTCTGCTGGGTGGTTGCAGTAGATTTTGGTCACTTCACATGACCCTGGGATACTGTGACCGTCATAAATATGAATCCGTTGCCAAGCATCTGAATGTAAATCACAAGACCCTGGAGATGCTGCAACATTCCAGCTCATCAATGCTTCTTCTGGGCTCAGCAGAAGCACCAGGATCAGTGCCGAGTTCCAGCTGGAGCTTGGCGCTGATCCAGGCGCTTCTGCTGAGCCCTGACAGCCCTGAAGAAATGCCGATCAACTGGAAAGCGGCACTGATCCTGGCACTTCCGCTGAGCCCTGACAGCCCTGCAGCTCCAGCCGTCTCTCGCTCAGGCTTGTGCGCTGCTGCCACCGGTTCAGCTCATTCCCCTCCCCCGCTACCACTTTTCTAGGATGGATGCGTACCACCTGCCAGCTGCCAATGTACCACAGGTGGTACCCGTACCACTGGTTGAAGAGCCCTGCTCTAAAAGAAGGCAAATGACCAGCTGTCTGCAAGGAGTATAAATCCTTCCATTCCCCCACCATCCAGTCAGAACTGAAGAAGCTTCTTGGCTGAGAAGTGAAACAACTTCTAAGAAAAACAAGAAAGTCCCATTACCTCCTGAAAAAGCATCTTTGGGACAACCACAACCTGGATGACTTTGCTAACCAAGGAGAGAAGCAACCTAGGAGAAATTTCTTGACAGTGAGAACAATTGATCGGTGGAATGGCTTCCCTCCAGAGGTTGTGGGCGTTCCATCACTGGAGGGTTTCAACAACACAAATGGACAGCCATTAGTCAGGAATGATATAGGATCTCCTGCTTGAGCAGGTGGTTGGCTTAGAAGACCTCCAAGGTCCCTTCCAACTCTGCTGTTATTCTGGAGAACAAAAGCTCATGTTATTAATACCAAGTAGCAGTCAGAAGACGGGATGAAAAGTCCTTAATTTCACAACCCATGGACAGATTTCACCATAGATTCAACTGGGAAATTAGGAGCATCCATGCCAAGCCAAGCCTAAAAACGCTAGCCCAGGGGTGTCAAACTTCATTGAGGTTGCCCTCGGGGGGACCGGGTGGTGTGGCCAGGGTGGGTGCGGCCTACTGGGTGGGTGTGGATGGAGTGGGTGTGACCTACTGGGTGGGCATGGCCAGCTCTACATCGTTCGTGTCAAGGGTGCCCGTGGGGGCCTGGGCAGGAGTGAGACAGATCTGAGGGTCTCTGGCAGAAGGGGGGGGGAACCGGGGTAAGCGCCAAGGCATGGTCCATTTCTTCATTCCTCACAAACGGTGACCCCTACCCAGCATGCACCCAGGAGGCAGGGCCAACACAGCAGGGGCTGGTTCCTCGCTATTTCTAGACGGCCTTGTGGAGCTAAGACTGAATGTGTTTCAGCATAGAGCAGTGGTTCTCAATCTTTTTAATGCCGCGACCCCCAACCGGTCATAAGTCGAGGACTACTCAACCGGTCGTAAGTCAAGGACTATTCAACTGGTGCAGCACCATTTGCAGAATGGGACTTTTGGCGGGCTCAGCAGGGCAGAGACAGCCTGGACAATTCCTATTGGCTTTGGAAAGACAATAGAATGAGACTCTATTCAAGAGAGTCTATTCTATTGGCTTGCAAAAGCCAATAGAATAAAAGGGAGTAGCACAGCTAAGGAAAAGGGGGAAAAAAATGGCGGACTGCGTTGTTTGGCGACCCCCGTGAAATGGTCGTTCGACCCCAAATGGGGACCCGACCCACAGGTTGAGAACCATTGGCATAGAGGGCTACCACAAAATTGAACATTGGCTGCCGGCCGGCCTGGGCCAGGGCCAAGGCAGTGGGGGCCGTTCCCTCACTGTTTCCAGGATGCCTTCACGGGCCACATGAAACCACTTCGCAGGCTGCATCCACCCCCCAGGCCTTGTGTTTGACATGTCTGTGCTAGAGAATTCCTGGAAACCTGGCAATCAGACAAATCAGACATCAAGAAGCACATAGAGACAAATGACGTCTAGAAGGATTCAAAAGAGGCACTCAGTAAGCAAAAAAGGAAACAAAAAGACCAAAACCTCCTTGCAGACAATCAATGCCCATAAGAGCAGAGATTAACACTAGACCAACAATCAAAAAGTAAACAATACTCCAATCAAGTAACTCAGACAAACAAGCTAAAAAACAACAGCATGGTCCTTTGGCTCTCTGACCTTGGAACTTTTCTTGCAGATGTTTCATGACCCATCTAGGTAACATCATCAGGGCTAGAAGGGAAGGGGGCTTGTGGGGAGGAGGAAGAGGAAGAAGAAGGGGAGGAGGAAGAGGATTGTGAGGTCCTTAGTGCTCTCTGAGCTTGGTTGTTTTCTTGCAGATGTTTCATGACCCAACTAGGGAACATCATCAGGGCTAGAAGGGAAGGGGGCTTGTGGGGAGGAGGAGGAGGAGGAGGAAGAGGAGGAGGAGGAGTGTGAGGTCCTTGGTGCTCTCTGAGCTTGGTTGTTTTCTAGCAGACGTTTCATGACCCAACTAGGGAACATCATCTGTTAGAAGGGAATGGGGTTTGTAGGGAAGAGGAGGAGCAGGAGGAGCAGAATGATAGAAAATAGCCCTTAAATGTCAGTTTCTGGGAGAATATCTGAGAATTATAACTCAATTCAGCTTGGTTCTAGCAAACTGGTTGTTTTTTTCCCAAGCTACAGTTGATCCTTTGTGATTCCACATTCACCTGAATAAAACATGTAATTTGTGCAATGATTGTAAAGTGCACAATTAAAAGCTGGGGGTGGTGGGCAGTCAGGAAGAATCAGGGATGATTTGGATGTGGGCGGTCCACTGAGACAATGCTGATGGGGTGCAGGCGACCTGCTAGCTGTATCAGCAGCTACAGGTAGAAAAAAAAATACTAGGAATATTGTGTGAAGTTACATGCAACTATTAATAAAGGAGAATATTTGTAGCTGGTACACCGTGAGCTTGATTGTTTCCTTGCAGACGTTTCATAGCCCAACTAGATAACATAACCAGTGTGAGGGAGTGTGGGGTTTTCTCCCTTTTTCTACATAGTTGCTTGTCCAAGCAATGTTGGTGGAGCTTTTTCCTTGATAATTCCTTGATTAGAATATTGTTTTCTGCTTGGTTGTTTGTCTAATGTTAATCCCTGCTTATCTGGGCTTCTCTTTGACCTTGGTTGTTTTCTTGCAGACAATTCATGACCCAAACTAGGTAACTATTTTGCAGACTACACATGGTGCAGCAGCCATGAAGGCCTAGATCAGGGGTAGACAACCTTGGCTCTTTTATGACTCGTGGATTTCAACTCCCAGAATTCCTGAGCCAACCATGCTCAGTCCATGAGTCATAAAAAAGCCAAGGTTGCCTATCCCTGGCTTAGATGAAGATCTTCAGATGTTATCACATGTCCTACAAAGATCAGAACAAGATAAGCCTTGGTGTTTCCCATGACACTTAACTGAAGTGAAAGTTGAACTTCAAAGAAGCAGAAGAACATTAAGATCGCTGAACTGTGGAGAAGATCCCTGAGAAGAGATTCAAAAAACAAATTGGTGGATCATTGAACAAATCAACGCAGAGTTTTCACTCTAGGCACAAATGAGTAGACTCAAATTATCCTAGTTTGGTCCTCACCTAAACTCTCTGGAGAAGGAACTAATGGTGGGAAGGATGGAAGGCAAGAGAAGAAGACAGAATCTGCAGAAGATGGATGGACTTAGTTACTGTGGTGATGGGTGCCCTATTGGTAGATCTGAAGGACCAGGTTGGGAACAGGTCAACCTGGAGAACTTCTGTTTGGACAAATCAAGACTTGACATCAGATTGATGGCCAATAACCAATCCACTGATCGATTGACCAATTCAATTTAGCTGTCTTGAGAAGTCCATAATTTTGGGAAAGATGGAAGGAATGAGAAGAAGAGGATGACAAGGAGCAAGATGGACGTGGTGATGGGGAAGAAGATCTGAAAAACCAGGTTAAGACACCCCATCCTTTTAACTACAGGTAGTTCTTGACTTATAACCATAATGGAGCCTGCCCATTATGGTTGTAAGTCATGACAGCTGCAAAGCGAGGCACCATATGACTGATTTGATTTGATGACCTTTTTATTGCTGCAGTTGTTAAAGCAAATAACATTAACCTATGGTTTGCATTTGCCCCCTCAAAACCCCATTGTTACTTCAAACAGTTGTTAAACAAGTGATTGTAAGTCAAAGACTACCTCTAAGGTCTTCACTACTAACATGGATTCTATTGTGTAGTGGGTTTCAGTAGGCAAGGAGCAGACCAGCATAGTTACATCATTTATTGACTCAAACTAAAATTAGAGAACTGTAGGCAACTGCTTGTAATTTATACTCTGAGCCCACAGGGCCTTAACTAATCACAATACTTGAAAAAGCCCGCACAAATATGAATGTTCAAAGTTTCCCTCCAAAACAGTTGGAGTTAACAGTCAGGGTCATCTAAGTTAGTTTCACTTTAGCAGGGATTAATATATATATATATTAATAATTAATATATATTAAGATATATATATCTTAAGAATGCTAAAAACAAAAAGGTGATTCCTGGTGTTCTTGCATTTTTGCTAGTTAAACATATATATATATATATTGTACATACATACATACATACATGTATGTATGCATGTATGTGTATGTATATGTATATAAATTTTTTATGCAAATTTTCCAATATATTTTCCAATATATATATATAGTTTTCGCGGGTGTTTGTATGTAGGTCTTTGGTTGTTCGGGTTTTCTCCCGCATAAAATTGGAAGTGTCTTGGCGACGTTTCGACGAAGTCCCATTCGTCATCTTCAGGCTGGCGTTTTCAGCTTCGTGCTTCGAGCAGCAATGTGTGGTCTTAGCTGTTTCTTCCTTTTAACTGCCAGTGGGGGTATGAACTGATTGGGTGGGAGCTTGGCTGTGTTCTGATTGGGTGGAGGTGTGTTCTGATTGGTTAGGGGCTTGGCTGTGCTCTGATTGGCTGGGGGGTTGGCTGTGCTCTGATTGGCTGGGGGAGTGTTCTGTTTGGTTGTGCTCAGGTTAGTCTGAGTGGCAGGGGGGGTTAAGATTTTGGGCTGCCTTGCTATTTTTTGGCTTCGCGTTCGTGGTCGTGCTTCATCTTCATGGAGGGTGTCAGTTTGCTTCATGTATGGATTGGAGGGGTTTAAAGTGGCTAATGATGCAGCTGTGGTCTGGCTTCTGGTTTGTGGTCGTGCCTCATCATCGGTGTGGCTTTGGGTTTGCTTTTTGCGTGGATGTGTGGTGGTGACATCCTGTGTGGTTTTTGTGAGTGTGGGTCTGGTATCATTTTTTGTGTTAGGGAGTCGTTTGTCAATAAGGGCGGGTTTCCAAATGGCTGGTAGGCGGGAAGTATCATCTCACTTGTTCATGCTGTGTGGGCGTTTTTCTATCTCGATGGCTTCTCTGATTATTCTGTTATTAAAATGTTCACTTTTGGCAATGGTTCTGGTATTTTTAAAGTCAATTTCATGTCCTGTGGCTTTAAGGTGTTGGACCAGGGAAGATGTTGGTTCCTCTTTTTTGACTGAGTTCTTATGTTCTTCAATGCGTGCACTTATTCTTCTGTTGGTTTGTCCGATGTATGTGGTGGGACAAGTGGTGCATGGGATTTCGTATACTCCTTGATTTTCTAATTCAATTTTATCTTTGGGGTTTCTAAGGATGGTGGATATTTTTCTGTTTGTGCAGAATGCTGTTTTGATGTTGTGTTTATGGAGGATCTTACTGATTCTGTCTGTGGTGCCTTTTATGTATGGGAGGAGGGCTTTGCCGTTTTCTTGTTCTTTGTCTTGGATTTTAGTGGGGGTTTCTTTTTGGATTAGGTTTGTAATCTTATTTCTTTGGAATCCATTGGATGTTAGTACATTGGTGAGAGTGTGTAGTTCGGTTTTTAGGTGTTGTTCGTCAGCTAAGCGTTTTGTTCTGGAGATGAGTGTCTTGACTATAGAGTTGATCTGTGCTGGGTGGTGGTGTGAGAGAGCGTGCAGATAGCGGTTTGTGTGTGTTTTCTTCTGGTAGATGGTGTGTCCTAGGGAGCCATTGGATTTCTTGTAGACTAAGACATCCAGGAAGGGAAGTTGGTTGTTAGCTTCTGTTTCCATGGTGAACTGTATTTTGGGGTGTAGGCTGTTGAGGTGTGTGAGGAAGTTGTCCAGTTTTTCTTTCCCATGTGGCCAGATTATGAAGGTGTCGTCTACGTATCTGAGCCAGAGGTTGGGTTTGTGATCCGATTTTTCTAGAGCTTGGGTTTCAAAGTGTTCCATGTAGAGGTTTGCAATGACAGGTGAGAGGGGTGATCCCATGGGTGCTTCTTCTGTTTGTTTGTATTTTTGTCCATTATAGATGAAGTATGTGTTGGATAGGCAGTGGTTGGTCAGATCTAAGATGTGTTTGGGGGGGTTATATTTGTTTTGAATAGCTGTCAAGGCTTCTTTGATAGGCACTTGGGTGAAGAGGGATATGACATCGAAGCTCACGAGTAGGTCGCTGGGCTGTAAGTTTTGTTTCTTTATGATCTCTATAAACTGGAATGAGTTTTTTACGTGTGAGGTGATGGATTCTGCATAGGGCTGTAGTTGTTTGGCGAGAAATTTGGCTAGGTTTTGTAGAGGTGAGCCTATGGAGCTGACTATAGGTCTGAGTGGGGTTCCTTCTTTGTGTATCTTGGGGAGACCATAGAGTTTGGGGCATCTGGATGATTTCTCTCTGGGAATGATTCTTTGCTGGATCTCTTCGCTAATGGGGGAGGCTTTTATTTTGGATCTGGTGGTTTTTTCCAGGTAGGTGGTGGGATCTGTATTTAGGGGTTTGTATGTGGAGTCTTGGAGTAGGTTGGTTAATTTGGTTTGGTAGTCAGATGTGTTCATAACCACCGTGGCGTTGCCCTTTCTTGGGCAGAGGGTCAGACTAGAAGACCTCCAAGATCCCTTCAGCCTTAGGATCCTATGATTTATCTATGATTTATCTCTCTTTCCGCCTCCAATAATCTGTGTTTTGATTAGGCATAGCCTCTTCAAAGATTCTGCTATTCTACATATGGAACCATAGATACACACTTTGTAATAATCTCCCCATTCAGGTAGTCCTCAACTTATGACCACAATTGAGCCCGACTTTTCTGTTGCTAAACAAGGCAATTGTGAAATGAGTCATGTTCTATTTTATAACCTCTTTTGCTATGATTGTTCAGTGAATCACTTCAGTTTTCTCCTTGGTACAGGCAGTCCTCGACTTACGGTGGTTCATTTAGTGATGGTTCAAAGTTACAACAGCACTGAAAAAAGTGACTTATGACTGTTTTTCACACTTATGACTCTTGAAGTATCCCCCATGTTCACATGATCAAAATTCAGAGGCTTGGCAACTGACTCACATTTATGACAGTTGCAGTGTTCCGGGGTCACATGATCTCTTTTTGCGACCTCCTGGCAAGCAAAGTCAATGGGGAAACCCAGATTCATTTAATAACCATGTGCCTAACTTAAGAACTGTGGTGATTCACTTAGCAACTGTAGCAAGAAAGGTCATAAAATGGGCAAAACTCACCTAAGAACTGTCTTGCTTAGTAACGGAGATTTGGGCCTCAGTTTTGCTCATAAATTGAGGACTAGCTGTAGTTCTTTGATTAAGGTTTTGTTTTCTGCTTGATTGTTTGCCTGGGATTAATTCCTGCTTATCTAGTTGTTTGTTGCTGGAAAGGACACATCCCAGTCTTTTTTGTTTCCTTCTTCGCTTCTTAAATTTTGAGGGGTATGTAGATGTGGTTTATCTCTATATGTCTCAGGACTGATTATGTTCCCTAGTTGGGTCATGAAACATCTACAAGAAAACAACCAAGCTCAGAGAGCACCAAGGATTCCACAGTCGTCGTCCTCCTCCTCTTCCTCCTCCTCCTCCTCCTCCTCCTCCCTTCTAGCGCTGATGATGTTTCCCAGTTGGGTCAAGAAATGTCTGCAAGAAAACAAGCAATTTCAGAGAGCACCAAGGATCCCACAGTCGTTGTCGTCATTGTCATTGTCATTGTCATTGTCATTGTCCTCCTCCTCCTCCTCCTCCTCCTCCTCCTCCTCCTCCTCCCTTCTAGCGCTGATGATGTTTCCCAGTTGGGTCAAGAAATGTCTGCAAGAAAACAAGCAACCTCAGAGAGCACCAAGGATCCCACAGTCATCGTTGTCGTTGTCGTCATCCTCGTCCTCCTCCTCCCTTCTAACCCTGATGATGTTCCCTAGTTGGATCATGAAATGTCTGCAAGAAAACCAACAAGCTCAGAGAGCATCAAGGACCCCATTGTTGCCCTACTTCTCCTCCTCCTCCTCCTCCCCTTCAAACAATGGATGATGTTACATAGTTGGGTCATGAAATGTCTGCAAGAAAACCCAGATAGTGTCTTATATCGATCCCAGCTGATTTAATGTTCTCCCTAGAGAGACCCACCCAATACCCCACTGCCATCTCTCTCTCTCTCTCTCTCTCTCTCTCTCTCTCTCTCTCTCTCTCTATCTATCTATCTATCTCTCAGCAAAGTGTTCTTATTGTTGTGTAAATCCAAGAATCATTTTTAAATCTTTGTTCCCCGTTGAAACAATTTTTCGTCCTACCTTCCTTATCGTTAGTTTTTCATGAACGCCCATTTTCAATGGCTAGGGAAGGGAGGGAGGCCAATGAACACCGTTTGTGTCTGCCACAAAACAGGGGCCGAAATCGCAACATTTCCATTGCCACATAGGAGAGGAGGCCGACATACGCAACACTAAGCATCCTTTGTCTGTGAGGTTGCCAGCATCGTCATCGCCACAATTACAACTACAGCAATAAACTAAGCCAGCTTGTTTGAGTTCATAAAATTTCATCATCCAGAACTCGTCTTGAGTACCATCTGTGTAGTGCATGAATTTATGCGCACCTTAAACAGGTAGGCCTTCAACCTATCCATATGCAGCTGAGGAGCAGGAATACTAAATCGGCTTTTTCACAACTTTGGAGGGACATTTTTGCATAAAAGCCATCCCTCGGTGGGAACAGTTTGGCTCCTGGCCTTCACTTCGCTCGAAAACAAATGTGGTCCAAATGTTGTTGTTGTTGGCAAAACACAGAGAGACCCGTGTGTGTTTTCGGAATGGAGAAATTTGGAAATAGTCCCACAACTGCTAAACAGGTCATTTGAATCACGCTCATGTTTGGCAGTAAGATACCGGCCCAGGTTCAGCTGCTGCATGCAAAACAGCTCCCTAACGGAATAACAAAAGGGACCTTGGAGGTCATCTAGTCCAGCCCTCTAGTCCAGCCCTCATAACAGAATGATAGGATAATGGAACCGCAGAACCACAGAATAGACCAGTGGTTCTCCACCTGTGGGTCGGGACCCCATTTGGGGTCGAATGACCATTTCACGGGGGTCGCCAAACAACACAGTCCACCATTTCCCCCCCCTTCTCCTTAGCTGTGCTACTCCCTTTTATTCTATTGGCTTTTGAAAGCCAATAGAATAGACTCTCTTGAATAGAGTCTAATTCTATTGGCTTTCAAAAGCCAATAGGAATTGTCCAGGCTGTCTCTGCCCTGCTGAGCCCGCCAAAAGTCCCATTCTGCAAACGGTGCTGCACCAGTTGAGTAGTCCTCGACTTACGACCGGTTGAGTAGTCCTCGACTTACGACCGGTTGGGGGTCGCGGCATTAAAAAGGTTGAGAACCACTGGAATAGAAGAATAACAGAACAGCAGAATAACAGAATAGCAACAGAGTAATAGAATAACAAACAGAATTACAGAATAACAGAAGAGTTGGAAGGGACCTTGGAGGTCATCTAGTCCAGGGCTTTTCAACCTTTTCACCCATTGTACCACTTTTAGGATACGGCAATATCCGAGTACCACCAGTCGCCTAGCAAGGTGTCAAAAACTTGATGATCCCCCCCCCCAAAAAAGGAAAAAAGTGATAAAGTACAGATAGTCCTTGACTTACAACAGTTCGCTTAGTGACTGCTCGAACTTACAATGACACTGAAAAAAGTGCCCCCCAAGCCATAGCCGAGCAAGACACCTGCCTGCCCGCCCGGCCGCGCTCTTCCTCTTGTCCGAGGTTTTCATTGTTGTGAGCATTTCTGTTGAAGATTGGCAATGGGTGGGGTGGGAGGTGTTTGGTTTTTATTCCCCCCCTGTCTGCTGGGTGGTTGCAGCAGGTTTTGGTCACTTCACATGACCCTGGGACACTGTGACCGTCATAAATATGAATCAGTTGCCAAGCATCTGAATGTAAACCACAAGACCCTGGAGAGGCTGCAACATTTCAGCTGATCGGCACTTCTGGGCTCAGCAGAATCACCAGGATCAGTGCTGCTTTCCAGCTGATTGGTGCATCTTCAGGGCTCAGCAGAAGCACCAGGATCAGCGCCGGGCTCCAGCTGGAGCCTGGTGCTGATCCTGGCGCTTCCGCTGAGCCTGATAGCCCTGCAGCTCCAGCTGTCTCTCGCTCAGGCTTGTGCGGTGCTGCCACCGGTTCAGCTCATTCCCCTCCCCCACTACCACTTTTCTAGGATGGTCGCGTACCACCTGCCAGGTGCCAATGGACCACAGCTGGTACCCGTACCACTGGTTGAAAAGCCCTGACCTAGTCCAACCCCCTGCTCAAGTAGGAAACCCTATACCATTTCAGACAAATGGCTGTCCAGTCTCTTCTTAAAAACTTCCAGTGTTGGAGCATTCACTGCTTCTGGAGTCAGGTTGTTCCATTGATTAATTGTTCTCACTGTCAGGAAGTTTCTCCTTAGTTCTAGGTTGCTTCTCTCCTTTCCGTCCATTGCTTCTTGTCCTGCCTTCAGGGGCTTTGGAGAATAGCTTGACCCCCCCCCCTTTTCTTTGTGGCAGCCCCTCAATTATTGGAGCACTGCTATCATGTCACCCGTTGTCCTTTGCTTCATTAAACTAGACATACCCAATTTCTGCAAGGCACCTTAAGTTTTGTTGTAGTGAGAAACAGTGGTCAAGCATTTGGATGTATTTCCCAAAATTTAAGGTTGTCATTTCTCATCAGATTTGACCAAAAATCATAGGAAAATAACAATGTCTGTTTGTTCATAATAGTCTGAATATCTGGGGGATAACACTCATCCCCCAATATCAAACAGGCCCTGGTCCAATTTCAGGTAGTCCTTGATTTACAATCATTCGTTAGTGACTGTTCAAAATTACAACTACATTGAAAAAAGGGATTTAAGAGCAATCCTCATGCTTAAAACTGTTGCATAGGGGGTTGGACTAGAAGACCTCCAAGATCCCTTCCAACTCTATTATTATCGATTATCGCACAGTCAGCCAGATGTTCAGACTGGATTTGGCATTTTGTCTACCTATCGAGTCCTTACCCAGGACCTGGGATAGGCAGATGTGGATGTTTGATGGTATTACAGATATCATCGCAGGATGGAAGCAGTTCCTAATAAGGCCGCCTTTTGCAATTGACTAATGGCAAATTTGTCAATGCCAATGGGGTTCAAGTGGTGCTCCAGTTGTTTTGGGATTGCACCCAAGGAGCCTATGACTATTGGTACTACCCTTGCTTGCTTTTGCCACAGTCTTTCTATTTCTATTTGTAGGTCTTTATATTTTGTTATCTTCTCCAGTTCTTTCTCTTCTATTCTGCTATCTCCAGGCACTGCCACGTCCACTATCCAGACTTTTTTGTCTTTCTTATCGACAATTGTTAAGTCTGGGGTGTTATGTTGCAGGTGCTTATCTGTTTGAATTCTGAAGTCCCAGAGCAGTTTAATTTTATCATTTTCTATGACTTTCTCTATTTTATGATCCCACCAGTTTTTGTTTACAGGCAAATGATATTTTTTGCAGATCTTCCAATGTACCATTGTTGCTACTTTGTCATGCCGCTGCTTGTAATCAGTTTGTGCAATCTTCTTACAACAGCTTACCAAGTGGTCCACTGTTTCTTCAGCTTCTTTGCATAGGCGGCACTTACTGTCTGTTGCTGTCTTCTCAATTTTGACTTTGTATGCATTTGTCCTTAAGGCTTGGTCTTGTGTAGCCAGAATTAGTCCCTCGGTCTCTTTCTTCAATTTTCCTGCTCTTAGCCATTGCCAGGTTTTATTATTATCTGCTTTCCCAGCTATTTTTTTCATGTATTGGCCATGTAGTGCTTTGTCTTCCCATGCCTCTATTCTGTTCTTCATTTGGTCTTTCTTGTAGGCCAGTTTGGTCTCTCCAGTAGTTAGTAAGCCTTCCTGATATTCTAATTTCAGTGCATCTTCATCATTGTTCTTCAGATATTCTTCCAAAGCCATTTTTTCTTCTTCAACCATCTGATGTACTTGTAGCATTCCACGCCCACCTATTTGCCATTATTATTATTATTATTATTATTATTATTATTATTATTATTATTATTATTAATCATTGCCCAATCAGCCAGATGTTCAGACTGGATTTGGCATTTTTGTCTACCTATTATTATTATTGTTGTTGTTGTTGTAATATATTTTATTGATTTAAAAAAAACATAAATCACTTAATAATTGGTGAACAGTGTATTGTCTGGGTTACATTTGTAAAACAATCATTAACAATTAATTTCTATAATCCATATTCCACATAATAATTTTAGTTGATTTCCTCTTTCCCCAAAATATCCTCTTTTGCAAACATTGAATTAATACAATTCTTATGTTTTGATACAGTAAATAGCAATTGAGTATATGATTTTTTCCCCAATATTCCTAAAAATAATAATCATATCAGTATAATATTTCTTTTCTATTCAGTCATTCTGGTTGACTTATCATAGATCCTCTTACAGTCCTTATTTTAGTTTATTTCTCCCACCAAATTCTAGATATTCTTACTGGTAAAGATTATTATTGATCATTGCACAGTCAGCCAGATATTCAGACTGGATTTGGCATTTTGTCTACCTATTGAGTCCTTAACAAGGACCTGGGATAGGCAGATGTGGATGTTTGATGTTATCGTTGCAGGATGGAGGCAGCTCCTAGTAAGGCCGCCTTTTGCAATTGACTAATGGCAAATTTGTCAATGCTGATGGTGTCCAAGTATTGCTCCAGTTGTTTTGAGATTGCACCCAAGGCGCTTATTACTATTGGTACTACTCTTGCTTGCTTTTGCCACAGTCTTTCTATTTCTATTTGTAGGTCTTTGTATTTTGTTATCTTCTCCAGTTCTTTCTCATCTATTATTATTATTATTATTATTATGGGTCATCGCACAGTCAGCCAGATGTTCAGACTGGATTTGGCATTTTGTCTACCTATTGAGTCCTTACCCAGGACCTGGCATAGGCAGATGTGGATGTTTGATGGTATTACAGGTATCGTCGCAGGATGGAAGCAATTCCTAGTAAGGCTGCCTTTTGCAATTGACTAATAGCGAATTTGTCAATGCCAATGGTGTTCAAATGGTGCTCCAGTTGTTGTTTTTTATTATTATTAGCATTATCATTATGATGATGATGATGATGCATCCCCACAGTCATGTGAGCAAAATTTGGGCTCTTAGCAATGGCACGTGTTTATAATAGGGTGCCATCTCAGGCCTTCCTTCTGACAAGCGAAGTCAATGGGGCAAGCTGGATTAATGACTACCTGATTCACTTAACAACTGTACTGATTCACTTAACAACCTTGACAAAAAAAGTTTGCAAGGCCATTTAGTGGAAATTCTGGTTCCATTTGTAGTCGTATGTTGAGGACGGCTTGTATAATAAACTTAGCCAAACGAGATCAAAAATTAAATTTGGAACCGACTCAACAATCTTATTACAAACATAATAAGATGTTTCTGATGTAAATTACAGATTCATGAATCTCTTACATATTCACCCGCCTGCTATCTGTTTTTTTGGGATTTAGGATTGCTAAACCCGGTTAAGTATCTTTGGTTGGATTGCAGCCTGTTCTCCCAGTCTCCCAGCCCCACAGGCGCAAACATCAAAGGGAAAGCAATAATTTTATTTTAATTATGTATCAAGCTAGCAGATGTGTCTTGATGAGATGGGGACCGAGTAACTGCTGGCTGATTCGAGGAAATGCTGAATAGGAAGCTTCAAGTCACACTTAGCTGAAAATAGCCGCTGTACGCAAAAAATAAATATTTATGCTTGGGCTAGGAAAAACACAAAGAGAGACGAGAGAGAGAGAGAGTTTGTGCTTGCGCATTCCAGCTTACAGCTTGTTTTCATTCTTTGCAACCACATCAACTCTTTGCCTTCATGGTTCCAGGTTCCTGACACTTTGCTTTGTAAATTTCCCAACTGGTGCTTCTCTCTCTCCCCCCCCCTCTCTCTCTTCCTGTTTCTGTCTGTCTGTCTGTCTCTCTATCTGTCTATCTTTATCTACCTATGTATCTGTCTGTCTGTCTGTCTGTCTGTTTGCCTCTCTGTTGTCTCTCTCTGTCTATCTTTCTATTTCTCTGTTTGTTTATCTGTCTATTTGCCTGTCTCTCTCTTTGTTTATCTGTTTGTTTGCCTGTCTGCGCTCTCTCTCTCTCTCTCTCTCTTTCCATTTCTCTGTCTCTGTTTATCTGTCTATTTGCCTGACTTTGTCTCTCTTTCTCTCCTTCTCTCTTCCTGTCTTTCCCTCTCACTCTCTCTCTTTTTGTTTATCTGTTTGCCTGTCTGTTGTCTCTCTCTCTCTCTGTCTATCTTTCTATTTCTCTGTCTCTGCTTATTTGTCTATTTGCCTATCTTTGTCTCTCTTTGTCTCTGTCTGTCTGTCTGTCTCATATGAAATTACAGTTGTTGTATACTTCATTCGCGTGCGAATGATGAAGACACATGGCGATGCTGAACAAACACTTTATTCTCCTTCTAACAACTAAGCGAAAGCAAAAGGCTCGCAGGCCTTTTTATATGGCCAGAAGCCCGGACAGTGACAACCAATAGAAACAGAGTGTTTTCACGCCTGCACATGCGCACAAGGCCGGCGCTGCTCTGTCTGGTCACGGACAGCTTTTGGAATGCCCGGGACCAATGCAACGTCCCGAGCCTGCTTTTGCAGGCTCAGGACACGACAACAGTGGCATTGAAAAAAGGGACCTTTTTTCATACTTTTTCACACTGATGACTGTGGCACCATCCCAGCAGTCACATGATAAAATTCAAGTGACACTTAGCAAGTGACTCCTATTTATGACCGTTGCTGTATCCCAAGGTCATGCGGCCTTCTGACAAGCAAAGTCAAGGGTGAAGCCAGATTCACTTAACAACCGTGTGACTAACTTAACAAGTGCAGTGATTCACTTAACAACTGTGGCAGGAAAAACTCATTTAACAATTGTCTGGCTTAACAACTGAAACTTTAGGCTCAATTGTGGTCATAAGTCAAGGACTACCTGTGTTATTGCTTCAGCCAGTTGAGCTATCAGGATTTGATTGGTCCGCTTATGAAGAGCTTTGCAGTTTTTCAAGGATAGAATAAGATATTTTCTTGGGGGGGGGGGGAAATCCTAGATTGAACCATTATCTATTACATGAAATAATCAGATTTTGTGCTGCTGGGGAATGAGCGTGAGTCAAGTACATTGCAGATTTTGAGAGAGGGGTTGTGTTCCAGTTGGCCACCATCCGCAACACAAGCAACCTCTTGATTCTTTTAGTCCCAACAGGTAGTTCTCAACTTACAACGATTCATTTGGTGACTGTCTGAAGTAATGAACAAATTACCAGGCTTCACACTTTTATGAGCATGGCTGCATCCCCATGGTCATAGGAACAAAATTCAAGTATTTGGCAACTGACATGAATTTGTGACAGTTGTAGCATCCTGGGATCACGTGATTGCCATTTGCAGCCTTCCCAGCCAATTTCTGACAACAATGGAGGGATTCCCATTCACTTAATGATCAGGTGATTCACTGACTTTCGTGCCGAATGTGGGACTAGAACTCACAGCCTGGTGGTGATTGGCCCAAAGTTACTCAGCCAGCTTTCATGCTGAAGGCGGGACTAGAACTCACAATATCGTAGTGATTGGCCCAAAGTCACTCAGCCAGCTTTCATGCCTAAGGCGGGACTAGAACTCATTGTCTCCTGGTGATTGGCTGAAAGTCACCCAGCCGGCTTTCATGCCTAAGGCAGGACTAGAACTCATTGTCTCCTGATGATTGGCCCAAAGTCACCCAGCCAGTTTTTGTGCCTAAGGCGGGACTAGAACTCATAATCTCCTGGTGATTGGGCGAAAGTCACCCAGCCAGCTTTCTGCCTAAGGTGGGACTAGAAGTCACTGTCTCCTGGTGATTGGCCCAAAGTCACTCAGCCAGCTTTCATGCTTAAGGCAGGACTAGAACTCCATAATCTCCTAGTGATTGGCCCAAAGTCACTCAGCTGGCTAGAACTACTACTACTACTACTACTACTACTACTACTACTACTAATAATAATAATAATAATAATAATAATAAAGTTGGAAGGGACCAACTTTAGTCCAACCCCTTGCTCAGGCAGGAAACCCTATACCACTGATGGTGAACCTTTTAGAGACCGAGTGCCCAAACTGCAACCCAAAACCCACTTATGCATCATCGAGTGCCGAGTGGGTGTGGCCAATTGGATGGGGGTGGCTGCAGTGATAACGGCAGATTGGGTGAGACTAAAAAGTTCAATCAAT
The DNA here is from genome assembly GCA_039797435.1 of Crotalus adamanteus. NCBI lineage: Eukaryota > Metazoa > Chordata > Lepidosauria > Squamata > Viperidae > Crotalus > Crotalus adamanteus. Next base: position 5,331,880 of record CM077936.1, read on the forward strand.
CAATTCCAACTTTGCAAGATCTTTTTTTTTTTCCTGTGAGAAGTTGAAATTGACTGATTGAACCCTTTTTTTTTTTTTTTTTTTGCACACGGCGGAGGCCTAAAGCGAAAAGGTTTTATAAAACCCAGCTGAAGGCCCAGGACTGGGGCGATGGCGCGTGTGCCCACAGAGAGGGCTCTGAGTGCCGCCTCTGGCACCCGTGCCATAGGTTCGCCACCACTGCCCTATACCATTGGAAGGGACCTTGGAGGTCATCAAGTCCAACCCCCTGCTCAGGCAGGAAACCCTATGCCATTTCAGACAAATGGCTGTCCAGTCTCTTCTTAAAAACTTCCAGTGTTGGAGCATTCACCACTTCTGGAGGCAGGTTGTTCCACTGGTTAATTGTTCTAACTGTCAGGAATTTCTCCTTAGTTCTAGGTTACTTCTCTCCTTGATTAGTTTCCATCTGTTGCTTCTTGTCCTGCCTCAGGCGCTTTGGAGAATAGCTTGACTCCCTCTTCTTTGGGGCAGCCCCTGAGATACTGGAAGACTGCTATCATGTCCCCTCTCATCCTTCACTTCGTTAAACTAGACATACCCAATTCCAGCAGCCTTTCCTTATATGCTTTAGCCTCTAGTCCCTTTGATCATCTTTGTTGCTCTTCTCTGCACTCTTTCTAGAGTCTCAGCATCTTTTTTACATCGCGGTGACCATGAACTCAGCATCTGCTGGTGAAAGAAAGATCTTCAATGGCAAAAGGACCCCTTTGGGTGTCTCTCCAGAAACCAGGGATAGAGACCTTCCTACAAAACGCTCAGATTGTGCAGTGAGACTCAGAACTCTGGAAATAGTATGCACCATGAAAGAATGGATAGTGAAGATGATAAAGTTTGTAGAGATAGCTAAACTGACAGCCTTGATTAAAGACACTATTTAAGTTTAATACTGACTAGAAATCTCTTTTGTACTTTTTTTGTGTGAAAATGCAGAGATGCAGGTGAGAGGAAAAACATGAGTTATGTTGTAACCACAGAGTAAGAGTTTAATTTATATCTATAGTTGTTTTAAAAAGACAATTTCAATTCAACCTTTTGTTTTCTTTTTTCTGCACTTCCCTCCCTCCCTCCTTTCCTTCCTGCCTTCCTTCCTTCCTTCCTTCCTTCCTTCCTTCCTTCCTTCCTTCCTTCCCTCTCTCCCCCTTTTCTTTCTCTTTTCTTTTCCTTGTTTCCTCTCTCCCTTCCTCCTTTTTCCTTCCTTCTTCCCTCCCTCTTTCCCTCCTTCCCTCCCTCTCTCCTTCCTTCTTCCTCCCTCCCCCCTTTTCTTTCTCTTTTCTTTTCCTTTCCTTCCTCCCTTTTTCTTTTCTTTTTCCTTCCTTCTTCCCCCCCCTCCCTCCTTCCCTCCCTCTCTCCTTCCTTCTTCCTCCCTCCCCCTTTTCTTTCTCTTTTCTTTTCCTTGTTTCCTCCCCTCCCTTCCTCCTTTTTCTTTTCTTTTTCCTTCCTTCCTTCCTTCCTTCCTTCCTTCCTTCCTTCCTTCCTTCCTTCCATCTTCTCTCCCTCCCTCCCTTCCTCCTTTTTCCTTCCTTCCTTCTTCCTCTCTCTCTCCCTTTCCTTTCCTTTCCTTTTCCTTGTTCCTCCCTCCCTCCCTCCCTTTTCCTTCCTTAATCATTAGTTTCTGTTAATTTTGACCTTTCTTATTTAAAAATCTAATAACTTTATTAGTAGAAAAAAAGGGGAAGAAATACTCAGGTGGAAAGTATAAGGTCTCCTGCCTTAGCCAAGGGGTTGGACTGGAAGATCTCTAAGGTCCCTTCCAGCCTCTGATTCTATATCTAAATATAAAAGTAAAACCCCACTGAAGTTCCCTCAGGAAAGTAATGTTTGCTGATAAGCCACAGCAATTTGTCCCCAGCTCAGTTTGCTTTGTGTGTGTGTGTGTGTGTGTGTGTGTGTGTCTTTAAGGTCCTCTGATCAAGCAGTCTCTGTTCTGTGTGTGCTTGGGGAAGTTGTCCTAGCTTCAGATGACACCTGTTAACCAGGTTTGTTTGTCATCCCCTGATAGTTTATTCATGCGATTTTAGAAGAAGCCACCCACTCTCTTTGCAAGTAACAGCAGAGTGTCTAACACAACAGCAGGTGGACAATCAGTCAGCTGCAGGTCAGGGAGTTGTGAGTAAGACCTCACACCCTGCTTATCCCTCACGTTCTTTTGAGTTACAAAAAAAACCTCACCCCCATTCCTCATATTAGCAAGGGACCAAGTCAGAGCGGAACAAAATTCTTTTGTGTTGACATGAAGTCTTCAAAGCAAGGAGGCTCCTGTGTTTTAATCCTGCTGATTCTGCCATCTCTGGTAAGTTTTAAATTGCATCTTTCATTCTCCTTTTTTTTTCCCTCGTGGATCTGTTTGCAAATATGTGTAAGAGTATAATATTTCAGTGGGTATAATTATTGAGGGGGGGGACTCAGAGAGGCTGTTTTGGGGGAAGAAAAAAAAAGGAAAGATGAATTTGGATGCTCTAGGAACTCCTGCATAGCGAGAAATATTTTGAACAATGCCAACTGCAAAAAATAAGATAGGTTGCCACGGAGTGAGAATGTGGTAAATTGAGATGGTTGGATGCTTAGAATTTTACTGCTAATTTAGCACTTAAAAGAGAAACTATTTGCCTTGCTGGTCAATTTAAAGGAGGAGGAGGAGGATATAATAGGGGGTAAAAGCTTTCTTTCTGATAAAGAATATAGATAAAGACGAACACATGCCCAAAATAGGCTGTATATCTGAAATATCAAAGAAACAGACTCCCCCTTTGAAGAAGACAGGTGGTTCAGAGATGTGAAGGATAAATAAATAGATAAATAAAATACTATGCGCCACAAAAACACACACTTGGAATATTGCATCCAGTTTTGGTCGCCACGATGTAAAAAAGATGTTGAGACTCTAGAAAGAGTGCAGAGAAGAGCAACAAAGATGATTAGGGGACTGGAGGCTAAAACATATAAGGAGAGGCTGCTGGAATTGGGTAGGTCTAGTTTAATGGAGAGAAGGACGAGGGGGGACATGATAGCAGTGTTCCAGTATCTCAGGGCTGCCCCAAAGAAGAGGGAGTCAAGCTATTTTCCAAGGTGCCTGAAGGCAGGACAAGAAGCAACGGGTGGAAACTAATCAAGGACAGAAGCAACCTAGAACTAAGGAGAAATTTCCTGACAGTGAGAACAATTAACCAGTGGAACAACCTGCCTCCAGAAGCGATGAATGCTCCAACACTGGAAGTTTTTAAGAAGAGACTGGACAACCATTTGTCTGAAATGGTATAGGATTTCCTGCCTGAGCAGGGGGTTGGACTAGATGACCTCCAAGGTCCCTTCCAACTTTATTATTATTATTATTATTATTATTATTATTATTATTATTATTATTATTATTACTACTACTACTACTACTACTACTACTACTATTATAGAACTAAGGAGAAACTTCCTGACAGTTAGAACAATTAACCAGTGGAACAATCTGCCTCCAGAAGCCGTGAATGCTCCAACACTGGAAGTCTTTAAGAAGAGACTGGACAACGATTTGTCTGAAATGGTATAGGGTTTCCTGCCTGAGCAGGGGGTTGGGCTAGACTAGAGGACCTCCAAGGTCCCTTCTATTATTCTGTATTTCTCTATTATTATGGTTGGTTGCACAGTCAGCCAGATGTTTACTCTAGATTTGGCATTATATATTGTAGGGGGTAATAAGCTTTTTTTCTGACAAAAAATACCAGAGATATAGGCGAACACAGGAACAATCCTCTTTTTTTTTTTGTAAAAAGTTTTTATTTTTGATTTTTCATTACATTCATGAAGAGTACTTTTAAGTTTACTAATTATACAATAACCAAAATCATACTAACCCTTAACTCTCTTCAAACTTTAACATCATAATTTTATAAACAAATCCATTACTCATAAAATAAATGAAACTTTGTAGTTCCATATTTCTTCTGAACCTATTCTATCCATCTTCTCCATACAATAACATATCTCTCTTGTGAATGATTCTTATTTATTTTTTTTTTTTTTTTTTTTTTTTTTTTTTTTTTTTTTTTTTTTTTTTAATTTTTTTTTTTTTTTTATTTTTTTTCTTTATTTTTTTTTTTCTTTTTTTTAATTTTTTTTTTTATTTATTATCTATTTATTTTT
>CM077936.1:5336149-5459168 GCA_039797435.1 Crotalus adamanteus
AACCAGGCCACATAAATAATGGGTGAGACCACACAGCAGGCATTCATGTAGGAAGCTCCATTTGCACGAACGCAGGCACATGCGCTCAACACTCCCGTAAATCGCTCACTGATCAAACAGAGAAGCAATACGGAATTAAAGAAAAATGTCCTGACAGTGAGGACAATTAATCAGTGGAACAGCTGGCCTCCAGATATCGTGGGTGCTCCATCACTGGAGGTTTTTAAGGAGAGACTGGACAGCCACTTGTCTGAGATGGTTTAGGTTCTCCTGCTTAGCATGGGGCTGGACTAGAAGACCTCCAAGGTCCCTTCCAGCTTTATTCTATTCTATTCTATTCTATTCTATTCTATTCTACTCTACTCTACTCTACTCTACTCTACTCTACTCTACTCTACTATTCAGGTAGTCCTGGATGTACATTTATTTCTAGAAGTGGTCCTCAATTTATAGCAGTTTGTTTAGGGACTTTTCAAAGTTACAACGGCACTGAAAAAAAGTGAATTGTGATTCTTTTTTTTTACTTATAACCATTTTTTTTACTTATAACTATTCTATATTCTGTATTTTCTATTCTATTCTATTCTATTCTATTCTATTCTACTCTACTCTACTCTATTACTCAGGTAGTCCTGGATGTACATTTATTTCTAGAAGTGGTCCTCAATTTATAGCAGTTTGTTTAGGGACTTTTCAAAGTTACAACGGCACTGAAAAAAAGTGAATTGTGATTCTTTTTTTTTACTTATAACCATTTTTTTTACTTATAACTATTCTATATTCTGTATTTTCTATTCTATTCTATTCTATTCTATTCTATTCTATTCTATTCTACTCTACTCTACTCTACTCTACTCTACTCTACTCTACTCTACTCTATTACTCAGGTAGTCCTGGATGTACATTTATTTCTAGAAGTGGTCCTCAATTTATAGCAGTTTGTTTAGGGACTTTTCAAAGTTACAACGGCACTGAAAAAAAGTGAATTGTGATTCTTTTTTTTTACTTATAACCATTTTTTTTACTTATAACTATTCTATATTCTGTATTTTCTATTCTATTCTACTCTACTCTACTCTACTCTACTCTACTCTACTCTACTCTACTCTACTCTACTCTACTCTACTCTACTCTATTACTCAGGTAGTCCTGGATGTACATTTATTTCTAGAAGTGGTCCTCAATTTATAGCAGTTTGTTTAGGGACTTTTCAAAGTTACAACGGCACTGAAAAAAAGTGAATTGTGATTCTTTTTTTTTACTTATAACCATTTTTTTTACTTATAACTATTCTATATTCTGTATTTTCTATTCTATTCTATTCTATTCTATTCTATTCTATTCTATTCTACTCTACTCTACTCTACTCTACTCTACTCTACTCTACTCTACTCTACTCTACTCTACTCTACTCTATTACTCAGGTAGTCCTGGATGTACATTTATTTCTAGAAGTGGTCCTCAATTTATAGCAGTTTGTTTAGGGACTTTTCAAAGTTACAACGGCACTGAAAAAAAGTGAATTGTGATTCTTTTTTTTTATTTATAACCATTTTTTTACTTATATCTATTCTATATTCTGTATTTTCTATTCTATTGTATTCTATTTTATTCTATTCTATTCTGTATTTTCTATTCTATTCTAATCTATTCTATTCTGTATTTTCTGTTATGTTCTATTCTATTCTATTTTGTATTTTCTGTTCTGTTCTGTTTTAATTTATTCCAAATGGAGCTGCGCATCTAAGCATGTGTGCCTGCTGCTTGCACAGAACCATCCCCTCTTCCCCTCCCCCTCCTCCATTGGTCTCAAAGCTGGAAAGGTTGGAGACCCCTGCTCTATTGCTCCTCCAGTGTCACAACATTCCCTGCTTTGCAGCTGAAACTAAAAGGAATCAATCTATCCCTTAAGACCTGGTCAATAGAATTAGAATTCAAATATGGCAGGTGCGCTAGTCTCCTCCACAAATGGAGAAAGTTCTTTCCTTCGGAATAAACCCCAAGGATAAAACACTCAGACACAAAATGAGCAGTGTGGTATATATGCAGTGCAGTGCAGCGAGACATGTGCAGATTTATACATTGGGGAAACAAAACAACCAGTTCACAACATAGGAGAACAAACCCATCGGGAGAAGATTCAGCACACCATCTGCATTTGAAAGACCAAGGCTGCTCTTTTGAAGACAGCAAAGTCCACATTTTGGACAGAGAAGACCGCTGGTTTGAAAGAGGGGTCAAAGAGGCCATTTGTGTTAAAATTGAACAGCCCTCTCTCAGCGGAGGGGAAGGGACAGGACAACACCTGTCTCCTGTCTACAACACGGTCCTTTCAGCAGTAACAAAAAGGCTCCACACGCATTTACTTCACGTGACCCTGAAGGCACAGATAAACCTCCCATTGGCCTCACTGATTCTTGGAGAGAGTGCTAATGACCAGATGACTTCAAAGAATATAAATCCTTCCATTCTCCACCATTCAGTCCGAACTGAAGAAGCTTCTCGGATGAGAAGCGAAACGTCTTCAAGGAAAAACAAAGGAAGTCCACTTGCCTCTTGAAAAAGCACCATTGGGCCCTCTTTGGGATGGAGCTGTGGTGCTCCAAAACAGACCCCAGGGAGTTTCTATATGCGATTCCATTATGTATGGACTATATAATTAGTCTACCTTTGAATCTGTAAACAGTTTCATATTGGCTTGTGAGAATGTGATGGAGCTTTTTAACCTTTTTTTCCATATGCCAAATACATAGACAAATAAACATCTTCAGAATTATGAGAGCGAGACAGGTCAAGCAGCCCAAGAGCTTAACCAGATCAAAGAGGGAAGGAATCAGTGATCAGCACGAGATAGGCCAGGTCAAGGAAGGGACACAAGGGATCTCCAGAAATGCTATTTCGTTCTTGTACGGCCCCTTTAGAATGTGTGGACTTCAACTTCCTGAATTCTCTAGCCAGCATATTATATATATAATCTCCCCCCCTTCTCTCTCTCTCTCTCTCTCTCTCTCTCTCTCTCTCTCTCTCTCTCTCTCTCTCTCTCTCTCTCTATATATATATATATATATATATATATATATATATATATATATATATATATGTAGGTCTTTGGTTGTTTGGGTTTTCTCCCGCATAAAATTGGAAGTGTCTTGGCGACGTTTCGACGAAGTCCCATTCGTCATCTTCAGGCTGGTGTTTTCAGCTTCGTGCTTCAAGGAGCATTGCTGCTCGAAGCACGAAGCTGAAAACACCAGCCTGAAGATGACGAATGGGACTTCGTCGAAACGTCGCCAAGACACTTCCAATTTTACGCAGGAGAAAACCCGAACAACCAAAGACCTATATACAAACACCCGCGAAAACCGCGAATTTCCCAGATCACTTTCTCTAAGAGTATCTTTCTTTTCGTCCTTAACGCGACAAAAAGGAAAAGAAAGATACTCATAGAGAAAGTGACTGGATAAAGCATGATCTGGGAAAAGAAAAGGACAAATGCAAATTACCACTCGAACCCGAAAGGGAGAATGGATTGAGGGATAGAGACAATCGGAAAGACAAGGAGTTTATGCCACCTGCCTCAGAAGCCAAAGAAAAGAAGGTAGATGAAGATACACATGTAGCTAGGAAGGACAGGAAGAAACGAACCACCGGAGCACAATTTAACCAATTGGGCCCGGTGACGAGATCAAGGAGCCGGGTGCAGACTCCGGCTTGCCTATAAAATGACTCTCTCACACCCTGGCGGCCCAGCCCTGATGATGCCGGCAGGTGACGGTGAAAGCAGCTTCGTGCTTCCTAGAACATTGTATATGTATATATGTGTGTATATATATGTAGGCCTTTGGTTATTCAGGTTTTCTCCTGCGTCAAATTGGAAGTGTCTTGGCGACGTTTCGACAAAGTCTCATTCGTCATCTTCAGGCTGGTGTTTTCGGCTTCGTGCTTCGAGGAGCAATGTGTGATCGTAGCTGTTTCTTCCTTTTAACTGCCAGTGGGGGTATATGAACTGATTGGATGAGAGCTTGGCTGTGCTCTGATTGGATGGGGGCTTGACTGTGCTCCGATTGGATGGGGGCTTGGCTGTGCTCTGATTGGTAGGGGGAGTTTTCTGTTTGGGTGGGGGCTTTGTTGTGCTCAGGTTAATCTGAGTTGCAGGGGGATGTAAGATGGTGAGCATTGCTATTGTTTGGCTTCGCGTTCGTGGTCGTGTCTCATCTTCATGGTGGGTGTCAGTTTGCATCATGTATGGATTGGAGGGGTTTAAAGTGGCTAATGATGCAGCTGTGGTCTGGCTTCTGGTTTGTGGTCATGCCTCATCATTGGTGTGGGTTTGGGTTTGCTTTTTGCATGGATGTGTGGTGGTGACATCCTGTGTGGCTTTCGTGAGTGTGGGTCTGGTGTCATTCTTTGTGTTAGGGACTCGTTTGTCAATAAGGGCGAGTTTCCAAATGGCTGGTAGATGGGAGGTATCATCTCGTTTATTCATGCTGTGTGGGCGTTTTTTTATCTTGATGGCTTCTCTGATTATTCTGTTATTAAAGTGTTCAGTTTTGGCGATAGTTCTGGTCTGTTTAAAGTCAATTTCATTTGGTTTGGTAGTCAGATGTGTTCATAACCACTGTGGCATTGCCAAATTAACCAACCAAATTAACCAACCTACTCCAAGACTCTACATACAAACCCCTAAACACAGATCCCACCATCTACCTCAAAAAAACCACCGGATCCAAAATAAAAGCCTCCCACATTAGCGAAGAGATCCAGCAAAGAATCATTCCCAGAAAGAAATCATCCAGCTGCCCTAAGCTCTATGATCCCCCCAAGATACACAAAGAAGAAACCCCACTTAGACTCATAGTCAGCTCCATAGGCTCACCTCTACAAAACCTAGCCAAATTTCTCGCCAAACAACTACAGCCCTATGCAGAATCCATCACCTCACATGTAAAAAACTCATTACATTTCTTAGAGATCATAAAGAAACAAAACTTACAGCCCAGTGACCTACTTGTGAGCTTTGATGTCATATCCCTCTTCACCCAAGTGCCAATCAAAGAAGCCTTGACAGTTATCCAAAACAAATATAACCCCCCCCCCCAAACACATCCTAGATCTGACCAACCACTGCCTATCCAATACATACTTCATCTATAACGGACAAAAATACAAAGAAATAGAAGGAGCACCCATGGGATCATGCCTCTCACCTGTCATTGCTAACCTCTACATGGAACACTTTGAAACCCAAGCTCTAGAAAAATCTGATTACAAACCCAAACTCTGGCTCAGATACGTAGACGGCACCTTCATGATCTGGCCACATGGGAAAGAAAAACTGGACAACTTCCTCATACACCTCAACAGCCTACATCCCAAAATACAGTTCACTAATAATAACCAACTTCGCTTCCTGGATGTCTTAGTCTACAAGAAATCCAATGGCTTCCTAGGACACACCATCTACCAGAAGAAAACACACATAAACCGCTATCTGCACGCTCTCTCACACCACCACCCAGCACAGATCAACTCCGTAGCCAAGACACTCATCTCTAGAACAAAACGCTTAGCTGATGGACAATACCTAAAAACCAAACTACACACTCTCACTAATGTACTAACATCCAATGGATTCCAAAGAAATAAAATTACCAAACTAATCCAAAAAGAAAGCCCCACTAAAATCCAAGACAGAGAACAAGAAAACGGCAAAGCCCTCCTCCCTTACATAAAAGGCACCACAGACAGAATCAGTAAGATCTTCCACAAAAACAACATTAAGACATCATGCTGCACAAACAGAAAAATATCCACCATCCTAAGAAACCCCAAAGATAAAACTGAATTAGAAAATCAAGGAGTATACGAAATCCCATGCACCTCTTGTCCCACCACATACATCGGACAAACCAACAGAAGAATAAGTGCACGCATTGAAGAACATAAGAACTCAGTCAAAAAAGAGGAACCAACTTCTTCTCTGGTCCAACTCCTTAAAGCCACAGGACATAAAATTGACTTTAAAAATATCAGAACTATCGCCAAAACTGAACATTTTAATAACAGAATAATCAGAGAAGCCATCAAGATAGAAAAACACCCACACAGCATGAACAAACGAGATGATACGTCCCGCCTACCAGCCATTTGGAAACCCGCCCTTATTGACAAATGGGTCCCCCACACTCACGAAAGCCACACAGGATGTCACCAACACACGTCCACGCAAAAAGCAAACCCAAACCCACACCAATGATGAGGCACGACCACAAACCAGAAGCCAGACCACAGCTGCATCATTAGCCACTTTAAACCCCTCCAATCCATACATGATGCAAACTGACACCCACCATGAAGATGAGGCACGACCACGAACGCGAAGCCAAACAATAGCAATGCAGCTCACCATCTCAAATCCCCGTGCAACTCAGACTAACTTGAGCACAACAAAGCCCCCACCCAAACAGAAAACTCCCCCTACCAATCAGAGCACAGTCAACCCCCATCCAATCAGAGCACAGCCAAGCTCCTAACCAATCAGAACACAGCCAAGCTCTCATCCAATCAGTTCATACCCCCACTGGCAGTTAAATGGAAGAAACAGCTACAATCACACATTGCTCCTAGAAGCATGAAGCCGAAAATACCAGCCTGAAGATTATGAATGGGACTTTGTCGAAACATTGCCAACACACTTCCAATTTGACATGGGAGAAAACCCTAACAATGAAAAACCTACATACAAGAACTATCTCCTTGATTTTCTAACTCAGTTTTATATTTGGGGTTTCTTAGGATGGTGGATATTTTTCTGTTTGTGCAGAATGCTGTCTTAATGTTGTGTTTGTGGAAGATCTTACTGATTCTGTCTGTAGTGCCTTTTATGTAAGGGAGGAAGGCTTTGCCGTTTTCTTGTTCTCTGTCCTGGATTTTAGTGGGGGTTTCTTTTTGGATTAGTTTGGTAATTTTATTTCTTTGGAATCCATTGGATGTAAGTACATTAGTGAGAGTGTGTAGTTCGGTTTTTAGGTGTTGTTCGTCAGCTAAGCATTTTGTTCTAGAGATGAGTGTCTTGGCTACAGAGTTGATCTGTGCTGGGTGGTGGTGTGAGAGAGCGTGCAGATAACGGTTTGTGTGTGTTTTCTTCTGGTAGATAGTGTGTCCTAGGGAGCCATTGGATTTCTTGTAGACTAAGACATCCAGGAAGGGAGGTTAACCTGAGCACAACAAAGCCCCCACCCAAACAGAACACTCCCCCAGCCAATCAGAGCACAACCAACCCCCCAGCCAGTCAGAGCACAGCCAACCCCCAGCCAATCAGAGCACAGCCAAGCCCCTAACCAATCAGAACACACCTCCACCCAATCAGAACACAGCCAAGCTCCCACCCAATCAGTTCATACCCCCACTGGCAGTTAAAAGGAAGAAACAGCTAAGACCACACATTGCTTCTCGAAGCACGAAGCTGAAAACACCAGCCTGAAGATGACGAATGGGACTTTGTTGAAACGTCGCCAAGACACTTCCAATTTGACGCAGGAGAAAACCTGAACAACCAAAGACCTACATATAAACACCCACGAAAACCTCAGAAAACAAATATCAAACCTCTACGGGGAGGAAATCCACCATCTGACCAGGACCTATGAAAAACTTGAAGTCCAAAGAGCTTCCATTTTATACGACCTCGCATTCCTACGCAACTGCCGAGATCAAAATTTAATCCCCACATGTTTCCAACTGAAATTCCACTCCAACTCTGCAGCCACCAAACGCATCCTGAAAAGAACAGAATTGGCCCTAATCAGTAATGAACTTCACACAAAAAGATTCCTCCTAGACTGAATTAACAAAGATCTCCTCACACTTCACCTCAAAGTCAGCAACAAGATCCACCCTGCACTTTGGGACAAATCCAAACAACTTGCCGTCTGGAGAGCCGAAACACAGACCACCCTCAAGACAGACACACAAACCAACAAACTCCGAAGACTACAAGAACACCCCTCCTCCCTCACAGCCACACATGAAACAAACAGGCATAACATCTCACATAGGATCCTCACCAAAGCCGAAACCAATGTCCTTTCCAAAGGATTCAACTTTGCAGTCTCTCCCAAACACATCCCCACTGAAACCATTATATGTGGAGTTGAAACCAGCCTGACCAAAATCAACCCTGACGACACTAACAGAATCAGACTCGAAATCACCAACATCCTCTGCACCAGCAAGCCACCCAAAAGCAACTTACCCAAAGAGGAACAGACAGCACTACGTAACCTGAAAGAAGACACCAGCATAATAATCCTACTAGCAGACAAGGGCAACACCACGGTGGTTATGAACACATCTGACTACCAAACCAAATTAATCAACCTACTCCAAGACTCCACATACAAATCCCTCAAAACAGATCCCACCACCTACTTGAAAAAAACCACCAGATCCAAAATAAAAACCTCCCCCATTAGCAAAGAGATCCAGCAAAGAATCATTCCCAGAGAGAAATCATCCAGATGCCCCAAACTCTATGGTCTCCCCAAGATACACAAAGAAGGATACACACAAATTCAGACCTATAGTCAGCTCCATAGGCTCATTTCTACAAAACCTAGCCAAATTTCTCGCCAAACAACTACAGTCCTATGCAGAATCCATCACCTCACACGTAAAAAACTCATTCCAGTTTATAGAGATCATAAAGAAACAAAACTTACAGCCCAGTGACCTACTTGTGAGCTTTGATGTCATATCCCTCTTCACCCAAGTGCCAATCAAAGAAGCCTTGACAGCTATCCAAAACAAATATAAACCCCCAAACACATCTTAGATCTGACCAACCACTGCCTATCCAACACATACTTCATCTATAATGGACAAAAATACAAACAAACAGAAGGAGCACCCATGGGATCACCCCTCTCACCTGTCATTGCTAACCTCTACATGGAACACTTTGAAACCCAACTCTAGAAAAATCGGATCACAAACCCAAACTCTGGCTCAGATACGTAGACAACACCTTCATAATCTGGCCACATGGGAAAGAAAAACTGGACAACTTCCTCACACACCTCAACACCCTACACCCCAGAATACAGTTCACCATGGAAACAGAAGCTAACAACCAACTTCCCTTCCTGGATGTCTTAATCTACAAGAAATCCAATGGCTCCCTAGGACACACCATCTACCAGAAGAAAACACACATAAACCGCTATCTGCATGCTCTCTCACAGCACCAGCCAGCACAGATCAACTCCATAGCCAAGACACTCATCTCTAGAACAAAATGCCTAGCTGACAAACAACACCTAAAAACTGAACTACACACTCTCACCAATGTACTAACATCCAATGGATTCCAAAGAAATAAGATTACAAACCTAATCCAAAAAGAAACCCCCACTAAAATCCAAGACAGAGAACAAGAAAACGGTAAAGGCCTCCTCCCATACATAAAAGGCACCACAGACAGAATCAGTAAGATCCTCCATAAACAAAACATCAAAACAGCATTCTGCACAGAAAAATATCCACCATCCTAAGAAACCCCAAAGATAAAATTGAGTTAGAAAATCAAGGAGTATACAAAATCCCATACACTGCTTTTCCCAACACATACATCGGACAAACCAACAGAAGAATAAGTGCACGCATTGAAGAACATAAGAACTCAGTCAAAAAAGAGGAACCAACATCTTTCCTGGTCCAACACCTTAAAGCCACAGGACATGACATTCACTTTAAAAATATCAGAACTATCGCCAAAACTGAACATTTTAATAACATAATAATCAGAAAAGCCATCAAGATAGAAAAATGCCCACACAGTATGAACAAACGAGATGATACATCCCGCCTACCAGCCATTTGGAAACCCACCCTTATTGACAAACGACTCCCTAACACAAAAAATGACACCAGACCACCACTCACAAAAACCACACATGGATGTCACCACCACACATCCACGCAAAAAGCAAACCCAAAGCCACACCGATGATGAGGCACAACCACAAACCAGAAGCCAAACCATAGCTGCATCATTAGCCACTTTAAACCCCTCCAATCCATACATGAAGCAAACTGACACCCTCCATGAAGATGAGGCACGACCTCAAATGTGAAGCCAAAAAATAGCAAGGCAGCCCACCATCTTAAATCCCCCTGCAACTCAGACTAACCTGAGCACAACAAAGCCCCCACCGAAACAGAACACTCCCCCAGCCAATCAGAGCACAGCCAACCTCCCAGCCAATCAGAGCACAGCCAAGCCCCTAACCAATCAGAACACACCTCCACCCATGAACACAGCCAAGCTCCCATCCAATCAGTTCATACCCCCATTGGCCGTTAAAAGGAAGAAACAGCTAACGCCACACATTGCTCCTTGAAGCACGAAGCTGAAAACACCAGCCTGAAGATGACAAATGGGACTTTGTCGAAACGTCGCCAAGACACTTCCAATTTTACGCGGGAGAAAACCCGAACAACCAAAGACCTACATACAAACACCCACGAAAACCTCAGAAAACATACATACATACATACATACATACATACATATATTAAAAAGAATATTAAAAATAGAAGCATGATTCCTGGGTGTGTACATGGTGAGAGTAAAATATGATCACCAGAAAAAGTTAAAACATTAAAAGTTTTAATATAAAACAGAAGTTTTAAATAAAAACATTAAAAGTTTTAAAAATTAGCAACCTAGCTTTCAAGTTGGCTCCTGCCAACTTCATCAGGGCGTACACAAATCAATGGGAGTAAACATTTATATGTAAGTTAACGAGCGCCTTAACTTACATATAAATGTTTACTCCCATTGATTTGTGTACGCCCTGATGAAGTTGGCAGGAGCCAACGAAAGCTAGGTTGCTAATTTTTAAAACTTTTAATGTTTTTATTTAAAACTTCTGTTTTATATTAAAACTTTTAATGTTTTAACTTTTTCTGGTGATCATATTTTACTCTCACTATATATATATATATATATATATATATATATATATATATATATATATATATATATATATATAGAGAGAGAGAGAGAGAGAGAGAGAGAGAGAGAGAGAGAGAGGGAGGGAGGGAGGAAGGGAGCAAGAGAGATTGATAAATATTATATATATATATATATATAATTTTTCTCAATCATATGTATATGTATATGTATTTGGTATATATTATATATATATATATATATATATATATATATATATATATATATATATATATATATATATATATATATATATATATAATATTTATCAATCTCTCTTGTTCTCTCTCTGGGGGGAAGGAAGAGAAGGAGGAGGAGAAAGAAGTGATGTAGGTGATGGAGAAGAAAGGAAAGGAGGAGGAGGAGGAGGAGGAGGAGGAGGAGGAGGAGGAGGAGGAGGAAATAAAAGGGGGAGAGGAGAGAAGGAGGCCATTCCGAGCAATTAAGGTCAGGAGAACTGCTAGTGCAGGAATTCAAATACATTCGCAAATGATGCCAAACAATGACCAAAAAAACAGGAAGCCCGTTTTAACATTGGTAGAAAATTTTATTTAAAAAGAAAAGGCCATCTGTTTCAGTGCAGCTTCGTACATTCGGTACTGTCAGCCAGTGATGGATAGTGTTATTATTATTATTATTTTATCCAAATCCACCTCCAAATGTCTTGGGGAAACTAGATTGGACGGATGGGGTGTGTCCTTTTCTGTTCCAGGTAATTTCGAAATAGGGGATAACCTTTCCCACGAAGTTCAGCAACCAGAGAGCCTTTAGGATCTTTGCCAGAGGACTATTAACTTCAGGACCCAGCATTCCTCTGAAGCATCACGAAAGCTGCATGGACCAAAAATGGCATCCCGTGCATTTATTTCCTTGTTGATTTTTTTATTTTACTGGAATCCCCTCTCTGTCAAGCCTGGGAGCAGGCATATTTATAAATTAAACCTTAAAAGAACAGGAAGATAGATCATGTGAAGTACTAATACCACTCTTCAATGCCTTGGTAAGGCCACACTTGGAATACTGCATCCAGTTTTGGTCACCACGATGTAAAAAAGATGCTGAGACTCTAGAACAGTGGTTCTCAACCTGTGGGTCGGGACCCCATTTGGGGTCGAACGACCATTTCATGGGGGTCGCCAAACAAGGCTGTCCGTCATTTTTTCCCCCTTTTCTTTGGCCACGCCCCTGGCACCCGGTGATGTATAAGTGGTTGGGGGTCATCACAACATGGGGAACTGTATTATGGGGTCGTGGCATTAGAAAGGTTGAGAACCACTGCTCTAGAAAGAGTACAGAGAAGAGCAACAAAGATGATTAGGGGACTGGAGGCTAAAACATATAAGGAACGGTTGCTGGAATTGGGTCTGCCTAGTTTAACGAAGAGAAGGACGAGGGGGGACATGATAGCAGTCTTCCAGTATCTCAGGGGCTGCCATAAAGAAGAGGGAGTCAAGCTATTCCCCAAACCACCTGAAGGCAGGACAAGAAGCAACGGATGGAAACTAAGCAAGGAGAGAAGCAACCTGGAAGTAAGGAGAAATTTCCTGAACAATTAACCAGTGGAACAACCTGTCTCCAGAAGCAGTAAATGCTCCAACACTGGAAGTTTTTAAGAAGAGTCTGGACAGCCATTTGTCTGAAATGGTATATGGTTTCCTGCCTGAGAAGGGGGTTGGACTAGATGACCTCCAAGGTCCCTTCCAACTTTATTATTATTATTATTATTATTAATGTGATTAAGACTTGTCACTCAACTGCCTAGGCTAGAAAATTTAACAGAAGATCATTTTCATCTTCTACTCTTATAGAAGGAACTACAAAGAGTCCTCAACTAACAAAAGTTCATTTAGTGACCGTTCAAAGTTACAACAACACTGAAACTAATTTAGGACCATCTTTCACACTTATGACTGTTACAGCACCCTCATAGTCACGTGATCAAAATTTAGACACGGCATCTGACTCACATTTATGATGGTCGCAGTGTCCCCGGGGTCGGGTGACCCCTTTTGCGTCCTTCTGACAAAGACAAGGGGGAAGCCAGATTCACTTAACAACCATGTTACTAACTCAACAACTGCAGTGATTCACTTAACAACTGCGGCAAGAAAGTTCATAAAATGGGGGCAGAATTCATTTAACAACTATCCTGTTTAGCAACAGAAATTTGGCTCAATTGTGGTTGTAAGTTGAGGACTCCCTATATCTTAAAAGATGTGAAGAATTAGGTTGGGGATAAAACCTCCTGGAGAAGATCAATCTATGTGGTTGCTAATAACAGAGTAACAGATTTGGAATGGACCTTGGAGGTCTTCTAGTCAAACCCTTTCCTCAAACAGGAGACCCCATACTATTTCAGACAGGTGGCTGTCCAGTCTCTTCTTTAAAACCTCCAGTGATGGAGCAACCACAATGTCTGTGGCAAGCAGTTCCACTGGTTAATTGTCCTCACTGTTAGGAAATTCCTCCTTAATTCCAGGTTGCTTCTCTCCTTGATTAGTTTCCATTCGTTGCTTCTTGTCTGGCCTTCTGGTGCTTTGGAGAATAGGTTGAGCCCCTTATTTTTGTGGGTATCAACCTGATGACACATTATTGATCAACCAATAAGATAAAAAAAAACGATCCTGTCCTCCAGAACAGCATGGTTAAAATAGGATGGGAAGACCCTATTTGAAGATCATTGAATCTTGAATGAAAACTCAACAGAAGATCATTTCTGCTTGCCTTGGACAGCAAGATGGATGACATAAAAATTAGATAGATAGATAGATAGATAGATAGATAGATAGATAGATAGATAGATAGATAGATCATAGATAGATGAGAGATGAGAGATATAGATAGATAGATAGAAAGATAGATAGATAGATAGATAGATAGATAGATAGATAGATAGATAGATAGATAGATAAAACGAGAGATGAGATAGATAGATAGATAGATAGATAGATAGATAGATAGATAGATAGATAGATAGATAGATAGATAGATAGATAGATAGATAGACAGACAGACAGACAGACAGACAGACAGATTTCATCTCTTTCCCAATGAATAGGGAGGTAGAATATCTTGAAGGACCTGAAGGATTAGGTTGGGGATAGATCCTCTTGGAGCAGATCCATCTATGTGGTTTCTAAGAATTGACACCAATCAGAGGACATATCAACCAACTAACCAATCAACTAATCAATCAGTCAATCAATTAAAAAAGCTATCCTGACCTCCAGAACAGCCATGGTCAGACTATGTAGAATGGGAAGACCCTACTGGAGAACATGGTCTTGGAGATCCCTGAAGACCTCAAGTATAGAGGGTTCAATGAAAAATGACCAGCATCTCAGTCTGTACTCGGAAGTTGTCATGTCTTATAATATCCATTTTATGTTGCTAAACCACTAAGCAGAATTATCCACAGGGAGAGTGTCAGAACAGTCAACATGGCCAACAGAAGCATGAGAGAGTTGAATCCAGGCACACTGACTGGGGAATCCACCCATCTTAAAATGGCCATGATCCATTTCAGAGGGGGAAGTTGCCTCCTGTTCAGAGGGGAAAGGCTGCGGCAGACAATACAGAAAGGAATGGAAAACAGCCAGCAGAAGAGAAATATCAGCTGAGGACAGGATACACCGACATAAAAAGTGACAATCCGCTTTTGAACTCCCAGCCAGCGTTAAGTGAGTGCTAAAATGTTCCCATCATTTGCCACAAACAGCTGCAGAAACTGCAAGGGAAGTGTCTGAAAAAATCATTTCTCATTGTGTAGACCAGTGATGGCGAACCTATGGCATGGGTGCTAGAGGCGGCACTCAGAGCCCTCTCTGTGGGCATGCGCACCGTCACCCCAGTCCTAGGCCTTCAGCTGGGTTTTATAAAACCTTTTCGCTTTAGGCCTCCGCCGCCATGTGCAAAAAAAAAAAAAGATTCAATCAATCAGTCAATTTCTACTTCTCGCGGGGAAAAAAAAGATCTTGCAAACTTGGAATGGATTGATTGAACTTTTTAGTCCCACCCAGTCTGGCACTACCATCGCAGCCATGCCCACCCAATGGGCCACACCCACCCAATGGGCCACACCCACCCAATGGGCCACACCCACCCAATGAGCCATACCCAACCGGCACCCGATGATGCATAAGTGGGTTTTGGGTGGCAGTTTGGGCACTCGGTCTGTAAAAGGTTCACCATCACTGGTGTAGACACTCACCATTTGGAGGATGTAAAATCCCTGAGAGCAGAGCAATTTTATCATAGCTGCCTCCAAAGACTTCAGACCTGCCACACATACAAAAAAGTGTGTGTTTGTGTGTCTGTGTGTAAGTGTTGTTGGTATTTACCTCAGGGCTGTGAATCTGTGGGTCACACCCAAAGGACAGCTAAGCAAAGGCTCAGAAAGCTAACATCAACCTAATAAAATCTAAAAATCTTAACACCCCCCCCCCGAAGGACTTTTTAAACCGGCTTTCTGATAAAATCCAAAGTCCATCATCTTCAGCAAAAAGTCTTGCTCTCCATTTTCCACAGCAAAATAGCAATCTGGAAGTCCTGGGCTTATAACCATTTGTTTAGTGACCATTTGGAGTTGCAACAGCACTGGGAAAAGTGACTTAAGAACACTTTTTATACTTAGGAATTTTGCATCATCTTCATGGTCACGTGATCAAAATTCAGACATTTGCAAATTGACTCATACTTATGACGGTCACAGTGTCCCCGGGGCCACGTGATCCCCTTTTGTGATCTTTTGACAAGCAAAATCAATAGGGAAGCCAGATCCACTTAACAGCCATTATACTAACTAAACAGCTGCAGTGATTCACTTAACAACTGTGGCAAGAAAGATCGTAAAATGGGGCAAAACTCATTTTAATAACTGTCTCGCTTAGCAACAGAAATGTTGGGTTCAAATTGTGGTCATAAGTCGAGGACTGCCTATACTGTAGCACCAGAGAGCTGTTGTCTGCCAGTCGATGTATTAGCGTAGCTAATGAAAGCCATTTCATTCCCTATCTAGAAGTCAATTTGTAAAGCAAAGAAGAGCCCTTAATTTTGAGCCTTGAAAAGCTGCTTCCTCTATACTTCATCCGTCTTTTTTTTAATTTAATTTTTATTGAAGACATTTTTTACAGAATGAAAATAAAAGTGGTAAGTCAAAAAGTAAATAATAAAGAAATAAAAGAGAGAGAAATTGTGTCTCTGTGTGTGTGTGTGTGTGTGTGTATGGCTTCTGATCTTTACTGCAGTTAAATATGCAGTTATATTTTATCCTTTATAGTCATATTGTGGCTCTTTTCTTTCCATATTCTACCCTTCCTGATCATCAAACATCTTTGTGATTGTCAGTTACAAGCTCTTTTTTTCCCATTTTCAGCAAAAAACATCAAGAGTTTCCATTCACTAATGTAATAGGGTGTAATCTAATGTAAGAGCAGAGAAGAGAAGAGAAGAGAAGAGAAGAGAAGAGAAGAGAAGAGAAGAGAAGAGAAGAGAAGAGAAGAGAAGAGAAGAGAAGAGAAGAGAAGAGAATATAGCATATAGCATATAGAGAACAGAACAGAACAGAACAGAACAGAACAGAACAGAACAGAACAGAACAGAACAGAACAGAATAGAATAGAATAGAATAGAATAGAATAGAATAGAATAGAATAGAGCTGGAAGGGACCTTGGAGGTCTTCTAGTCTAGCCCCCTGCTCAAGCAGGAGATCCTATACCAGTAGTGGCAAACCTATGGCACGGGTGCCAGAGGCGGCACTCAGAGCCCTCTCTGTGGGCACGGGCATCATTGCCCCAGTCCTAGGCCTTCAGCTGGGTTTTATAAAATCTTTTCGCTTTATACTTTTGCATGACCACGAAATATAATACGTTGCGTCCAAACAACCACATCTCCAACATTTAGGTTGCAAATTTGAATACATTTTGTTGTTGTTAATTGCGAAGTCGTGTCCGACCCATCGCGACCCCATGGACAATGTTCCTCCAGGTCTTCCTGTCCTCTACCATCTTCTGGAGTCCATTTAAGTTCACACCTACTGCTTCAGTGACTCCATCCAGCCATCTCATTCTCTGTCGTCCCCTTCTTCTATTGCCCTCAATCTTTCCCAGCATTAGGCCCTTCTCCAGTGAGTCCTTCCTTCTCATTAGGTGGCCAAAGTATTTGAGTTTCAACTTCAGGATCTGGCCTTCTAAAGAGCAGTCAGGGTTGATCTCTTCTAGGACTGACCGGTTTGAACGCCTTGCAGTCCAAGGGACTCGCAGGAGTCTTCTCCAGCACCATAGTTCAAAGGCCTCAATTCTTTGGCGCTCAGCCTTTCTTATGGTCCAACTTTCACAGCCATACATTGCAACTGGGAAAACCATGGCCTGGACTATACGCACTTTTGTTGGCAGGGTGATGTCTCTGCTTTTTAGTATGCTGCCTAGATTTGCCATAGCTTTCCTCCCCAGGAGCAAGCGTCTTTTAATTTCTTGGCTGCAGTCCCCATCTGCGGTGATCTTGGAGCCCAGGAAGATAAAATCTGTCACTACCTCCATTTCTTCCCCATCTATTTGCCAGGAATTGAGAAGGCTGGATCCCATGATCTTGGTTTTCTTAATGTTGAGTTTCAAGCCTACTTTTGCACTCTCCTTCTTCACCCGCATCAAGAGGTTCTTTAGTTCCTCTTCACTTTCTGCCATTAGCGTGGTATCATCTGCATATCTTAGGTTGTTGATATTTCTCCCAGCAATCTTAATTCCAATTTTTGTTTCATCTAGCCCTGCCTTTCTCATGATGTGCTCTGCATATAAGTTAAATAGGCAGGGCGACAGTATACAGCCTTGCCGGACTCCTTTTCCAATTTTGAACCAATCAGTGGTTCCGTGTTCGGTTCTCACTGTTGCTTCTTGACCCGCATATAGGTTTCTCAAGAGACAAATAAGATGGTCTGGTATTCCCATCTCTTTAAGAACTTGCCACAATTTGTTGTGATCCACACAATCAAAGGCTTTAGCATAGTCAATGAAGCAGATGTTTTTCTGGAACTCCCTAGCTTTCTCCATGATCCAGCGTATGTTGGCAATTTGACCTCTAGTTCCTCTGCCTCTTCGAAATCCTGCCTGTACTTCTGGTAGTTCTCGATCCACATATTGCTGGAGTCTAGCTTGTAGGATTTTAAGCATAACTTTACTAGCATGTGAAATGAGTGCAATGGTGCGATAGTTTGAACATTCTTTGGCATTGCCTTTCTTTGGAATTGGAATGTAAACTGACCTTTTCCAATCCTGTGGCCACTGCTGAGTTTTCCAAATTTGCTGGCAAATTGAGTGTAGCACTTTTACTGCATCGTCTTTTAAGATTTTGAATAGCTCAGCTGGAATACTGTCACCTCTACTAGCTTTGTTGTTGCTCAGATTTTCTAAGGCCCATTTCACTTCACATTCTAGGATGTCTGGTTCGAGGTCAGTGACCATCTCATTGTGGTTATCTGGGACGTAAGCTCATTCTTGCATAGTTCTTCTGTGTAGTTTTGCCATCTCTTCTTAATCTCTTCTGCCTCTGTTAGGTCTCTGCCATTTTGGTCCTTTATCATGCCCATCTTTGCATGAAACGTTCCCTTCATATCTCCAATTTTCTTGAAGAGATCTCTGGTCCTCCCTATTCTGTTGTTTTCTTCTATTTCTTTGCACTGTTCATTTAAGAAGGCATTCTTATCTCTTCTAGCTATTCTCTGGAATTCTGCATTCAATTGGGTGTATCTTTCTCTTTCTCCTTTGCCTTTCGCTTCCCTTCTTTCCTCAGCTATTTGCAAAGCTTCCTCAGATAGCCATTTTGCTTTCTTGCATTTCTTTTTTCTTTGGGATGGTTTTAGCTGCTACCTCTTGTAAATGTTGCGAACTTCCATCCATAGTTCTTCAGGCACTCTGTCTATCAGATCTAATTCCTTAAATCTATTTGTCACCTCTACTGTATATTCATCAGGAATATGATTTAGTTCATACCTGAGTGGCCTAGTGCTTTTTCCTACTTTTTTCAATTTAAGCCTAAATTTTGCAATGAGAAGCTCATGATCTGAGCCACAGTCAGCTCCTGGTCTTGTTTTTACTGACTGTATAGAGCTTCTCCATCTTTGGCTGCAGAGCACATAGTCAATCTGATTTCTATGTTGACCGTCTGGTGATGTCCATGTGTAGAGCCGTCTCTTGGGTTGTTGGAAAAGAGTGTTTGTTATGACCATCGTATTCTCTTGACAAAATTCTATCAGCCTGTGCCCTGCTTCATTTTGTACTCCAAGGCCAAACTTGCTTGTTATTCCGGTTATCTTTTGGCTTCCTACCTTAGCATTCCAATCCCCCATGATGATAAGGACATCATTTTTTGGTGTTAATTCTATAAGGTGCTGTAGGGCTTCATAGAACCAGTCAATTTCATCCTCTTCAGCACCAGTGGTTGGGGCATAGATTTGGATTATTGTGATATTGAATGGTTTGCCTTGGATTCGAATTGAGATCATTCTGTCATTTTGGGGATTGTATCCCAGTATTGCTTTTCCTATTCTTTTATTGACTATGAAGGCTACTCCATTTCTTCTGAGGGATTCTTGCCCACAGTAGTATACCTGATGGTCATCTGAGTTAAATTCACCCATTTTAGTTCGCTGATTCCTAAGATGTCGATGTTCAGTCTTTTGAATACATACGACGCATCTTTTGTAGATCAAGGTGCCATTTATAAAACATTTTATAAACATTTTCCCGTAAATTTTGAGCTTGCGTGAATTTAACATTCCTCACCCAAATTATCTCCCATGTTTCTAATAAGACCGGATCATCAAAATTTTGAGCCCATTTAACCATACAATCTTTAACTAATTCTGTTTCTGAATCCAACTCCACTAATACATCATAAATTCTTTTTATATGAGATCGACTTTGATCTTTAATTTGTTTCCACAAATTTTCATCCTCTCTAATCAAACCCACTTTATAATCTATCTTCCACCTTTCCAATAATTGTCTATACTGAAACCACAAATAAATAATAAGCTTTTTGGATAAAGATATGGTGGAATATTCAAAAAATTTTTAAGAGAAGGATAAAATTTACTCCACAATTGTTTTTGTTAGGTATTATTGTTGATTGTAATAATAAAGAAATTATTTTAATGTTAAATCTAATTACAGCGGCAAGGTTGTTGATAAGACAATATTGGAAGCAGGAATTTTTGCCTACTTTGGAGGAATGGTTTTTTAAAGTTTCTTATTTATCTGAAATGGCAAAAATTTCTGCTTATTTGAAAGATCAATTGCAAGAGAAATACCTCTTGGTGAAGATGGAAAAGATGGATAAACTTTATACAGTATAAGTATGATATTAAAAGATATTATTTAGCTTTTGAATAATTTAGGTTTAAAGTTTAAAGTTTAAGACAATAAGTATTTTTTATTATATATACATATTGGACTTTTTATTATATATATATATTGGATTTTTTTTTAACGTAATTTTTGTTTCAGGTTTACTTAAGTTTAAATGTTTTGTATTTTTAGTTCTAGTTAACCCTGTATTCATGTATTTTTAGTTCTAGTTAACCCTGTATTCAGCTCTGGGAAGAGGGGGGGAGGGTTTTGGGGAGGGGTGGGAGGTAGTGGGAGAGAGATATTATTGTAAAATTGTAAAACTTTTAATAAAAAAAAAAAACCTTTTCGCTTTAGGCCTCCGCCGCCGTGTGCAAAAAAAAAAAAAAGGTTCAATCAGTCAATTTCAACTTCTCGTGGGGAAAAAAAAGATCTTGCAAAGTTGGAATTGATGGATTGAACTTTTTAGTCCCGCCCAGTCTGCCATTACCACTGCAGCCACGCCCACCCAATGGGCCACACACCCCCAATGGGCCACGCCCACCCAATGGGCCACACCCACCCAATGGGCCACACCCACCCAATGGGCCACACCCACCCAATGGGTCACACCTACCCAATAGGCCACATCCACCCGGCTCCCGACGATGCATAAGTGGGTTTGGGTTGCAGTTTGGGCACTCGGTCTCTAAAAGGTTCGCCATCACTGCCCTATACGATTTCAGACAAATGGCTGTCCAGTCTCTTCTTAAAAACTTCTAGTGTTGGAGCACCCATGATTTCTGGGGGTAAGCTGTTTTCTTAGTGGAGTCCTTGCCAACTTAGAAACACTGCAATAAATGATGGCATCCATGTACATATTAGGAATGTGGGTCCGTGCCACAAATTCACTACGCTCTTAAATTAAAAAAATAATGAAACAAAACCTATTTGTTGCATGGAAAGAGAGAGCCAAAAGTTGTTATTTGGATGGAAAGCAGCAAATTCTGGCACACAAGCTGTTTCTTTTCACACGGGGGGGGGGGGGGGAGAAGACCAGGATCCTCCTTTTTTTTCTCCCAGCTGAATTCGAAAAAAAAAAACCCCTCAAAATGGCCAAACATTCTGTTCAGTTCAATTGGTCACTATTCAGCAAAAAATGTAAGTTTTCTCCTTCCCTTTCACGGATTCTCTCGTAGAAATCAACCCAAGTTAACAAGAACAAAGTTTATCGCAATCAGAAATCAGGATTTAAAAAAAAGGAAGATCAGGAAAAGAAATATAACAAAACGCATGGTCCTCGAATTATGACGGCAACTGAGCCCAAAGTTTTGTTGCTAAGTGAGACACTTGCTAAATGAATTTTCCTCCATTTTACCACCTTTCTGGCCACAGTTGTTAAGTGAATCACTACAGTTGTTAATTTAGTCACATGGATATTAACCGAACCTGGTTTGACTTTGCTTGTCAGAAGCTTGTAAATGGGGATCACGTGACCCTGGGACACTGTGACCGTCATAAATACGAGTCCATTTCCAAGCATCTGAATTTTGATCATGCTGAAATGGTCATAGCTGTGAAAAATGGTCCTAAGTCACTTTTTTCAGTGCTGTTTGAACAGTCACTAAATGAACTATTGTAAGTCGATGACTATCTGTAGACCATGGGACTTCCTTTCCCCTATGGCTTCAGAGAAATCCTTCTCTCATTTCAAAGCTTTGTTTCCATGGTCAGTTCACATTTTCCAATGCCAGTGTCGAAAGAAAAATCTTCATCAGGGTCCAGTCCAAGCTGGGAATAAGCAAAATGGAGACTGCTTTAGAAAGAAGGCTGCAGTTTATTGAAGAGGAAAGCCAGACAGAAAGATGGCTCTGGGAAAAACTGACCACATGTAGCTGGGAGTGGTGGGTTTTTATACCTTCTTGAGCTTTTGTTTGAGCAGTTGTTCCTATGGCATGAACTTTGACCTGACCTGAGTCGCAGTGTGCCTTTCTGGTATTCTGATGGTGGTGGGTTAATCCTATTATCTCCCAAAGGTCATATCCTGCTTCCCTGGGGCTGTGGCTGATGGCTATGTCCTGTGTTGGTGTCACAACGTCTGTTGTCATCCAGGAGAACAAAAGCCAGGAACACAGGTACGAGGTGCAAGCAAGGTTTATTCCTTAACAAACAAAAAGTCAGCACTGGGAGTGGATTGCTCCCAGTGCTTTACATAACGGTGCCATGCCCCATAACCCCACCCCCAGCTGCTAACCACCATCCACCCCAACAGTTATTAAAGTCTCTCCTGTCTGGCAACTCCTTTCCTCTGGAGTAGCCCCGCCCTGTTGCTTCTCAACTCGGTCACCCAGGTTCGGTTTTATGGTCCCAGCACCTTCCAGGCCTTTGCGGCTCCGGCTGGACATCCCCACCCTTTCCTCGGCCGTTGGAGACCTCCTATTGCCTTTGGTGATAGGCAGCAATTGGCCACGCTGCTCAGCTGATTTGCTAATGGCCGCGGGCTTCACCGGCTTCCTGCCACAACGCTCAGCTGTTCCACTAGCGGCCGTGGCCTTCGCCGGCTTCCTGCAGCAAGTATCCGTCGATGGCGGCTTTCCTGGCGGTTTGTCGGTGACTGGCGACCCCCCCCCCCACAGCCTTGCAGTCTCCTCAGCAGCAATGGCTTTCTCACTCAGGGAACGGCAGACCATCGGGATGCAAAGTGAGGGGGGGAGAGGCCGTAACCGACAGCCTACAACCCGTTCTGTCAGCTGGGGTGGTGCTGGCGGTTTCCCGGCTCTGTGGCGGCGTACGGCATTGGAGCGGCATTGGCGGTTGGCAGCTGTGTGGTGTGTCCCATGTCACCCCCCCCACCTGTGAATGGCAAGCCCCGTGGGGCTTGACATGCGGCCCCTCTACCACGGCTCCTCCTGGAAGAGAAAAGGATGTGGGTGAATACATGTTATTACAACCGTCCATTCCTGGATTCCCTGGACAGCTAGGGTGGAATGCTCGTACCAACCGGGGGCATGCACGTCCTCCTTGCCAACCCAGGATGCCTCAGAGAGGGGGTACCCTTTCCACCAGAGAAGGTATTGCACCCATCCACGGCGGGTCCGGGAATCAAGGATCTTCTGTACTTCATATTGTGACCCCGCAATTGGTCCCGGTGCGTTGGATGTGGGAGGGATTCCGTGTACTAGCTTCAGTAGACTTCCATGAAACACGGGGTGTATCTTCCCCAGAAAGGGAGGTAACCGTAACCGTACAGTTACCGGGTTGATCACTTGGGTTATTTGAAATGGGCCTATGTATTTGGGACCTAACTTCTTACAGGGCACCCGCAGTCAGAGGTATTTTGTTGACAGGTACACCCAGTCATCCACCCGGAAGGGCCTGTGCTCGGCCCTCTTTCTGTCAGCCTGTACTTTTACTGCCTCTTCAGCTTGTATTAAGGCCTCCTTCACTTTTCCCCACAACTCGGCTATCTGTGACATCCACGTCTGGGGGGGGGGGTGGAGTGCTCACTCCTTGTGGCCACTCAGGGATGGGGACAAACTCCACCCTGTGCACCACCTGGAAGGGGGCAATCCCTGTGCTGCTGTGCACCATATTGTTGTACACCACTTCAGCAAATGGTAGGAGATCCACCCAATCCGTTTGCTGGTATGTGACGTAGCTGTGGAGATAACGCTTGACTATAGCGTTTGCTCGTTCTGCCACCCCGTGGTACACTGAACTGGGGCCCTGGGATGACCCCACCAGGCGGAGGAAGTCACGCCAAAATTGCGCCATAAACTGCACCCCTCGATCCAAGATAACCTGTCGGGGTACTCCGTGGAGACAGTAGACATGCTGTACAAAAAGCCTAGCTAGACGTTGGGCCAAAGGCAACCCTTTACAGGTCATGAAGTGGGCTTGTTTGGAGAAAAGGTCGATGACCGTCCAAATCACAGTGTGACCACGGCTCTCCGGTAAGTCCATGATGAAATCCATAGTGATCTCCTCCCATGGTCGAGTTGGGTCAGCCACTTTCTGCAATAATCCCATCAGCTTTCCCACATGGGGCTTTGTAGTGGCACAAACATTGTAGTCTTTCACGTATGCTTCCACGTCTGGTTTCAACCAGGGCCACCAAAACTGTCGTCGCACCAGGTGCAATATTTTCAAAAACCCAAAATGACCAGCCTATTCATGTCGTGACACCGCTGGAGGACAGTTCGCTATAGGCTGTTGGGAACGTATAGTTTGTCACCTTTTCAGGCCAACCCCTCTCTCTGTGTTAAAAGTCCTGGATGGTCATGCAGCCACACGTCACTTAACACAGCCGCTCGTAGCTCCGAAAGCGTACCATCCACCACCTTATGTGGGGCTATTCGAGCCACCCCTTGACTATAGGGAGGCATGATTGCTTGCACCACTTCCTCCCTCTTACTGTGGTATTGTGGCGTGTGTGACAAGGCGTCCGCTAGGAAGTTCCTGCCCCCTGGAATGTACTTCAAGGTGAATTTGAAATGGGCAAAGTACTGAGCCCACCTGACATATTTGGGTGACAGGCGTCATGGTGTTTGTAACGCCTCGAGGTTCTTATGGTCTGTCCATACCTCGAATGGTATTGCAGCCCCTTCCAGTAGATGCCTTCGTGTCGCAAGCATCCACCGTGCCGCGAACGCCTCCTTTTCCCAAATAGCCCAACCCCTTTCTGTTACAGTGAATTTGTGGGATGTGTAGGCACAAGGTTGTAATTCCCCTTGGCTGTTCCTTTGGAGGAGCACTGCTCCAACGGCCACATCGCTGGCGTCGGCTTGCACCACAAAGGGGCCGTCGGGATTTGGGTGGAGCAACATGGGTTCTTTAGCGAAGAGGGCTTTTAGGTCCTCGAACGCCTTCTGACAAGCCATGGTCCAACCCAATGGTTGGCCAGGTCGGGGTTTGCCAGCTAGGTGCTTCATCCGCAGTAGCTCTGTTAGAGGATGGACCACCGTGGCAAAGGAGGGAATGAATTGCCGGTAGAAGTTGGCAAACCCCAGAAAGCTTTGTAACTGACGGCGTGTCTTGGGGGCTTGCCATTCATCACTGCCTTCACTTTGTGAGGGTCCATCTCCACACCGTCCCCCGAAATCCGGTATCCCAGGTAGTCCAGCCGCTCCCGATGGAATTCACATTTCGATAATTTCACGTACAAGTTGGTGTCAAGGAGTTTGTGC
The DNA here is from genome assembly GCA_039797435.1 of Crotalus adamanteus. Taxonomy (NCBI): domain Eukaryota; kingdom Metazoa; phylum Chordata; class Lepidosauria; order Squamata; family Viperidae; genus Crotalus; species Crotalus adamanteus. The sequence goes on from CM077936.1 coordinate 5,361,668, forward strand.
AACACCTGCCTTACAAGACAGACGTGGTCTTCCAGGGTGGCGGTGTAGATCAGGATGTCATCAAGATACACTAGGACCCCATGGTACAGATGCTCATGCAACACTTGATTGATCAGTTGTATGAATACCACGGGGGGCCCTTGTAGACTGAACAGCATAACGCAGAATTGAAAACTACCAAGTGGACAATTAAAGGCTGTCTTCCACCACTGTGTGGTGTGTCCCGTGTCACCCACCCACCTGTGAATGGCAAGCCCCGTGGGGCTTGACAGTTGGGGTTTTTTTGGGTGTGAGGGATTGTTGATTCTATAGATCTTTGTCTTTCTAATCCCATCAGCTTCCTGGCTCCAATCTTTCTGACACGATTATCACATCTGCATTTCTGCAGACCAGGTTTCTGTCTGGGGGAGAAAGACTTGTGTGTGGGGGGGTTCTGCCTTTAAGATCCTTTGGGGGAATATATTATTCTGCCTTTTAAATATTCCCCAAAATATTTCTTTCTCGGGAAGAGGGGCTGACTTCCCACACCAGGAATTAAATTTAGGAGGAAGAACAATTCTTGACCATTACATTTTGATTCACACGTGACATGACTCACGCCAGTGCCTGTCCGAACAGGAGTTGGATATGATGGGGGAAAAAAACAAAAGCATCATGTACTTCTTTTATTTTATCGCCCCTATTCACTTCATGCCATGCCAGCAAGCCTTGATTCAGGAAACTGAAATCATAAAGCACTGATGTATTTTTAATGGTCTTTTCCCAAAGTTTGCCAAGGGATCCAAAATCTATCCCTAGCCTGGAACACTTAAAATAAATAAATAAATAATATCTCTTCATCTTCCTAAGCTGTGAATTGGCTGACATTTTTTTCTTTTTCTTTTTTTCGTTTTGTCCTGATTTTTTTTGTGTGTGAAACCATAAACATGACTAGGTTTTGTTTATAAAGCACTAAATACCTTTTTGTCATTTTAACAATCTGTTTCCTTTCCCGTTTCGGGACTCGGTGGCCTGCTTTTGTAAATCAGATTATCCACTGATAATAAATATATCCCGATAACAGGCTCTCTTGCCCTATATGACGTGTAAGAAGCTGCATGCCCAAACAACCATTTTTATTTTCTTCAACATTTCATTTATCTACTTATTTTTGTGAAAATGTCTCTGAAATTCCCATCAAGTCAGGACGGGGCTTCCGTGAACCTCCAGTAAAAAGCAAATATGAAATTTTATTCCTATTGTAATGTTTACAATATTTACCCAGGCACAAATCCCAAGAAATAAAAATATGGCCATAAGTCATTTTTGCATACAACATTACAAAAATAACTTACAACCATTTTTCACACTTATATCGTTGGTCACATGATCAAAATTTGGGCACGTGGCAACTGGCATGTATCCAGGATAGTTGCAGTGTCCTGGGGTCATGTAAATCCCCTTTGTGTACTTCTGACCAGTGTTTTTATTTTGTACTGTGCTAAAAAGAGTGGGAGGTTAATGCCTTTTTTCCCCCTTTTACCTTGTACCTCACATTTTCTTTCCCCCCTTCCCTTTTTCCTTCATCTAATCTCTTATTTCTATTTGTCTTGGTATTTTCTATATAAAATAAATATACTGTAAAATTGTTACTCTGAAAGCAGTTTCTCATTGACTTCAAGCTTTATCAAAACTACCTATAGAAGCTGAACAAAACAGGAAGTTTTCTAATCAAGCAGATGCCTGAAGAATTTGTTCCTTCAGAGAAGGGATGAAGCAGTGAATAATCGTGCAAAATAATAATAATAATAATAATGTGCCTAGAGACAGCAGAATAGACGAGAAAGAACTGGAGAAAATAACAAAATACAAAGACCTACAAATAGAAATAGAAAGACTGTGGCAAAAGCAAGCAAGGGTAATACCAATAGTCATAGGCGCTTTGGGTGCAATCCCAAAACAACTGGAGCACACTTGAACACCATTGGCATTGACAAATTCGCTATTAGTCAATTGCAAAAGGCGGCCTTATTAGGAACTGCTTCCATCCTGCGACGATATCTGTAATACCATCAAACATCCACATCTGCCTATCCCAGGTCCTGGGTAAGGACTCGATAGGTAGACAAAATGCCAAATCCATTCTGAACATCTGGCCGACTGTGCGATGATTAATAATAATAATAATAATAATAATAATAATAATAATAATAATAATAATAATAAAGTTGGAAGGGACCTTGGAGATCATCTAGTTCAACCTCCTGCTCAGGCAGGAAATCCTGTACCATTTCGGACAAATGGCTGTCCAGTCTCTTCTTAAAGACTTCCAGTGTTGGAGCATTCACAACTTCTGGAGGCAGGTTGTTCCACTGGTTAATTGTTCTCACTAATGGGAAATTTCTCCTTAGTTCTAGGTTGCTTTACTCTTTGATTGGTTTCCATCCGTTGCTTTTTATTCTGCTTTCAGGCGCTTTGGAGTACATACCAGAATTACACCATCTTGAGGATGGTGTAATTGGTTTTCCTACAGAATGCAGAGGGATAAGCTAGATGAACTCTGGGTACACCGTCCTATGGCACCACTCTGATTCTATCAGCCACGAGATATTAACGAAAAAAATTCAGGCACACAATAAAAAAACAGAGGATTTTTTTTAAGCGTAGAGCAAAGAATAGGAAGACTAACAATTAAAACATTATTTAAACATACTAACAAAGCCAGACAGGGTGTTTGTTGGACTGTTAGATAAGAGGATTGTTTAAAATGTGTTCAGGAAGGATAAGGAAATTGTAGAAAAGGCTGATGTGTTCTTTGCGTGTTTTCACGCTGGAGGATGTGATAGAAATGCTGGTAGGAGCTTTTTCAAGTTCCAAAGAAATGCAATTTTATTATGCTTGTCAAGATTGCAGTTTGGCATCTTTATTATTGTTATTCAAACCCAAATAACCAAATCCAAATACAAGTTTTATGCGCTTGGATGCATAGAAGTTTAGGTGGGGACAACACAAGCTTGTCCTGTACATTCTCCCATGCATTTTATGAATTCTTTGTGGCTTTTTGAAAAACAGGGCAGCGAAATTCAGTGTGTTTTCTCGGTAATGATCAAGGGGTCTTGCACCAGGCAGGCTGTTTCCAAGATTTGGAACAGAGCCTAAACCCACACAAAGACAGGCAAACACCCTCTCGTATTTTAAAGCATTGCAGTTGTGACTGAAAAAAGAGTGTCTCCTTCAAACATAGCAAGAAGCAGTTTTCAAAAACTTTGGCCCAAACTCAGGACTCGTTCGCAGCCTGTTTGTCAAGTGTTATCATTTTAGCCAGTTGCTTGGGTTGTTTTAATTTTTATGACCAGGTCTTGGACTGTAATAAATTACTCACTGCTTCATCCCTTCTGTGAAGAGACAAATTCTTTCCTTCAGCCAGTTCAGTTTCTCAAGGAAGTTTTGATAAAGCTTTAAGATAGTAAAACGAAGAAGAAAAAAACACAGATTTTTGCAGGCTCCAAATTTGGAGTTAAAGAATATCCAATGTGCCTGGCTGAGGAATTCTGGGAATTGAAGTCCACAAGAAGGGGTCTTCAAACTTGACCCTTTTATGACTTGTGGACTTCAACTCCCAGAATTCCTCAGCCAGGATGAGGAATTCTGGGAGTTGAAGTCCACAAGTCATAAAAGGACCAAGTTTGAAGACCCCTGCCATAGAGTGTCCTAAGGAAGACTACGGCTTGTGCAATTTTTCTTCACATAATTCGTGTCCTTACTTTTATTATTTTTACAAATAACTCAAGGCAACAAACACATCCAATATACCTCCCTCCTCCTATTTTCCATCAACAGCAACCCTGTGAGTTGGGTTGAGCTGAGAGAGAAAGGGACTGGCCCAAAGTGACCCAACCAACTTTCATGTCTAAATTGGGACTAGAACTCACCATCTCCTGGTGATTGGCCCAAAGTCACCCAGCCGGCTTTCCTGGTTAACACAGGACTTGAACTCACAGTCTCCAGTTCTCTAGCCCGGTGCCTTAACCACTAGACCAAATTGTCTAAGAAACATACCACGATGTTAAGACTTCCACAGATTTTCAGGGTAACAAGTGCAAAACTCTGCCTCAGTTCAGACTTTCCTCCTGCACGGAGTAAAATACAGACTGAGTTGGAAGGGACCAAGTTGGAGGTCATCTAGTCCACCCCCCCAAAAGTTGTCCAGTCTCTTCTTGAAACCTCCTGTGATGGAGCAGCAACTATGAAATCAAACTGAGTTTTACTTCTAATACCTCTCAGTGACCCTCACCTGACATTATCTCCCCATCACAAGACCTTCACCTGACACACCCACACCTGGCCTACTGACCACACAAAGCCTTGTAAGCAGGAGAACAGCAACACAAGACATCCCCTAAACTCTGCTGAAGATGTTACCTAGCCTGGTAACAAAATATTCAGAAACCAGCCGAAAAGTTTGGAGAACAAAGTTCCACCCTCCTTACTTCTAATTCCTGCATGGAGGGTAAATTGTTTCCTATGGATAGGATAGGATAGGATAGGATAGGATAGGGTAGGGTAGGGTAGGGTAGGGTAGGGTAGGGTATAGAATAGAATAGAATAGAATAGAATAGAATAGAATAGAATAGAATAGAATAGAATAGAATAGAATAAAGTAGAGTAGAGTAGAGCAGAGTAGAATAGAAATAAGAATAGAATAGAATAGGAATAGAATAGAAGCTGGAAGGGACCTTGGAGGTCTTCTAGTCCAGCCCCCTGCTCAAGCAGGAGAACCTATACCATCTCAGACAGGTGAATATCCAGTCTCCTCTTAAAAATTTCCAGTGATGGAGCGCCCACGATATCTGGAGGCAGGCTGTTCCACTGGTTAATTGTCTTCACTGTCAGGAAGTTTCTCCTTAGTTCCAGGTTGCTTTTCTCCTTGATCAGTTTCCAGCCATTGTTTCTTCTCCTGCCTTTGGGTGCTTTGGAGAATAACGTGACCCCCCTCTTTTTTGTGGCAGCCCCTCAGATACTGGAACGCTGTATCATGTCTCCCCTGTTTCTTCTTTTCTTTAGACTAGCCAAACCCAAGTCCCGTAGCCGTTCTTCCTATGTTTTGGATCTTCTTAGCTGCTCTTCTCTGAATTTTTTCCAAACTCTCAACATCCTTTTTGTGATATGGTGACTTCCCTGGTAGAATTTTTTTTCATGACAAGGTATATAAAAACAGCTGCTGCTCCATAGAGTGGTCCACATAAACAGATGCCAATGGGAACATCTTTTTCCAGTTTGTGTATCAAACAGGAACTTGGTATTGTGCTTAGCAGTTTGTGCTCGTACGGTGACACGGCCTTGGCCCTAACCTGGACAATGCACATAACAGAGCAATTGTAATATAGACTGGTTCATATTATTAATTCAGAAATCACACTTAGAAAGAGAGCTATCATTTGGTTGCACAGATTTATCCTAATGATGCAACTCAACAGCAGTGCAAAAGCGTGCAAGAATGTTTTTAAAGATCAGTCCTGCCAACGGTGCTGAGGACCACCAAGTTTTCAACTCCGTCTTGGAAATTTAACAGAACGACAAGTGGGAAGGGACCTTGGAAGTCTTCTATCCAACCCCCTGCTCAAACAGGAAACCCTATATACCAGTGATGGCGAACCTTTTAGAGACCGAGTGCCCAAAAACTGGTCCCGCCCCCGCTCCACCCCCTGCCCCACCCCCGCTGCGCTCCGCCCTGCCATCCCCCACCCCGCCTGTCCGCAGGGCTACTCACCGCCTCCAGGGCCCGCCGCAGATCGCCCAGGCAGCCCAGCAGCGCTATGGCGGTCACGCCCTCTGCCCGCGACCTGCAGCATTAACTGCACAATGGGGTGTGAGGGCAGAGTCTTGTGTATGCTGCCTGGCTGCCATGTCCTTGGCTGCGCTGCTCCGCATGGGCCACACTCAGGGGCGACTCTCCTTCAAGCGGGCTGCTGGAGAGGAGGGGATTGTGGGGGAAGGCGAGGCTGGGACAATGGCATGTGTGCCCACAAAGAGGGCTCCGAGTGCCCCCTCTGGCACCCATGCCATAGGTTCACCACCACTGCTATATCCCATTCATTCAAGTCCAATCTCTTCTTGAAAACCCCCAGTGTTTTGGGATTAGATTCAACATTTCATTCCATCAGTGTGCTCACATGGATGCAGAGTTGTGGAAAGCAGCTATGCATAGCAGATGCTAACTGGACAGCAAGAGGCTTCTAACTGTACACGCTGTGGACCAGTGGAACAGGCTGCGGACCAGTGGAACAGGCTGCCACATGACTTGAAAGAGGATTAGAGGCTGGAGGACTTCACAACAAGGCTGGAAAATCTTCTGTTCAAAGAGCTCTAACACAAGTTTAATCGAAAGGTGTTTCTTTCACGAGGCAACTGGACTTTCTTGTTTTTCTTTGAAGATGTTTCGCTTTTCATCCAAGAAGCTTCTTCAGCTCTGACTGGATGGTGGGGAATGGAAGGATTTATGTTCCTTGCAGAGAGCCGGTCATTTGCCTACTTTGAGAGAGTCTTTGAGGCCACTTGGAGGTTTAATCTGTGTCTTCAGAGTCACCTGAGTGGTGCAAATCTAGTCAGAGCTGAAGAAGCTTCTTGGATGAGAAGCAAAATGTCTTCAAAGGAATACAGGCAGTTCACTTAATAGGTTGTTAAGTGAATTGGGCCTCCCCATTGTCAGAAGGTCGCAAAAAACTGAAATACCGCAACCATCATAAATATGAGCCAGTTGCCAAGCGTCTGAATTTTGATCACATGACCAGGGGGTGCTGCAATGGTCCCAAGCATGAAAAACGGTCATCAGTCACTTTTTCAGTGCCGCTGTAACCTTGAACAGTCACTAAATGAACTGTTGTAAGTCATGGCCTAGCTGTATCACTTTACAACATCTTTGTAAGGCCACACTTGGAATACTGCATCCAGTTTTGGTCACCATGATGTAAAAAAGATGTTGAGATTCTAGAAAGAGTGCAGAGAAGAGCAACAAAGAGGATCAGGGGACTGGAGGCTAAAACATATAAGGAATGGTTGCTGGAATTGGGTATGTCTAGTTTAATAAAGAGAAGGATGAGGGGGGATATGATAGCAGTGTTCCAATATTTCAGGGGCTGCCCCAAAGAAGAGGGAGTCAAGCTATTTTCCAAAGCACCTGAAGGCAGGACAAGAAGCAACGGGTGGAAACTAATCAAGGAGAGAAGCAACCTGGAACTAAGGAGAAACTTCCTGACAGTGAGAACAATTAACCAGTGGAACAACCTGCCTCCAGAAGTTGTGTCTGCTCCATCACTGGAGGTTTTAAAAAGAGACTGGACAGCCACTTGCCTGAAATGGTATAGGGTTTCCTGCTTGAGGAGGGGGTTGAATTAGAAGACCTCCAAGTTCCCTTCCAACTCTGATATTCTGCAAACTTTGTGGGCAATTGGGATAAATGTTTTGTCAGACCAGTAATTCAAATAGCAGTTTTCAAACAGGATTTTCCTAAATGGGCAAAAGTTCTCTGTTGTAATTTATGAGTTAACTCTAGAAAGAGCTTGGAGATGCTTTCTCTGGACAACCTGTCACCTTAAAATTGGGCTGGGTGGATTTTACTTTCAGAAAATCGCAAGCCTTCAGAACTTTGGGGGAACCCATAGTGTGTTTTGAGTCAAAACAGTTAAGATGGCAGCCATGACTGCAGAGTTGAAGCCCCTCCCCTTTTCTCCTGAACTTCAGTTGTGCAGATATACCCTCCATCTTGACTTTTTTGACCTCACTCCCCTCCACAGCCATGCCTCACTCCCCTCCACAGCCAGCTTTGGGATTTATTTTGTGCGTTCCCTCCTTCTGGAAAAAAAAAAAAGATTTTTTTATATATATTAAGCTTTCTTTTTTTATTTACACCACGACACATAATATTCCCTACATTCGTTTTAAATCTACAATAATGGAGGAAAGGAAGATCCAAGAAGCATCACTAACATTATACACAACAGTCCTGCAATCTTTTTTACAGCTGGAAAGAAAAAAAAGAATTTTAATCTTACTGGGATAAAACGTTTAAGACGAAATGTAGCTGAAAAAAAAATGCAAGGGCAGCCCTACTGCATTTCTGAAAGTTAAGGCACATAAAGGAGCATGCAATTTAATTTGGATTTTTTCCTATCTTGTCCCTTCTTAAACTCAAGAGGGCCTCCAAATGACGATTTTTTTCCCCTGAAAGTTGCCCCCCCCCGCACACAACAACTGAACCTAGGAAGTGAACGAGGAAAGAATTTATCCCATTGAAATATCATCCCTAACTTGGTTTAGTTACCAGTTTTCCTCTTCAAGCATTTTATTCCTGCTGATAGCCAGCGAGAGGATTATAACTCTGCTTCTGTAATAAAAACTGAGCCACTTTTATACCAAATTAGGTCTCCAGTCGTGCTCCCCAAAATTCCCAGCATTTATTCAGAACATCAGTTGATTTATCTGTGAAATACGTCAACATTTGCATGGTGAGGAAAGAAAATTGGTAGTTTATGCCATAATTTCCATTATCAACTTTATCACTACAGTACACTTGGGGATAGACTATTCTAGACCAGGGGTAGGCCACCTTGCTCTTTTATGACTCATGGACTTCAACTCCCAGAATTCCTGAGCCAGCCATGCTGAGGGGAAAGGGAGAGGTTTCCAAGCTGAGCCAGGCTGGCTCAGGAATTCTGGGAGTTGAAGTCCACGAGTCATAAAGCGGCCTAGGCCTAGACCAGGCTGTTTTATGACTCGTGGACTTCAACTCCCAGAATTCCTGAGCCAGCATGGCTCAGCTTGGAAACCTTTCCCTTTCCCCTCAGCATGGCTGGCTCAGGAATTCTGGGAGTTGAAGTCCACGAGTCATAAAAGAGCCAAGGTGGCCTACCCCTGTGCTAGACAGTGTTTCTCAACCTTGGGAAAGTTAAGATCTGTGGACTTCAACTCCCAGAATTCCCTAGCCAGCATGAGTGGACTTCAATCCCCAGAATTCCTCAGGAAGCATGAGTCGACTTCAGTTTCCAGAATTCCCCAAGGCAGCATGAGTCAATTTCACTATTTGAACTGGGGAATTCTGGGAGTTGGTCCACGCACCTTAAGGTGTGCTTACTGGGGAATTCTGGGAGCTGAAGTCCTTAAAGTTAAAGTTGAGAAACAATGCCCAAATAGTGTAAATTCAGGTATGAGCTATTCAAATACAAACCACTGTTTCTCCACAGAGATAAAATAATGAATAGATTGCAGGCCTTTTATTTTCAGAACATAGAACTACAGAGCTAGAACTGGCAAACTACATTTTGAGTCTAAGAAGGCAAGCTCCGGTTACAGAAATTAAAAGAAAAAAATGGCCCTACCGGTTTAGTTCTCTAGTAGCTAAGAGTTCCAAGGACTGAATTAAAAATAGATGACAATTCAATTGTTTAAACTTTTTTTAAAAGAAAAAAAAGAATCGGCAGTGATGTTTTTGGTTCCAAACTATTTTGGACTACCCAAAAGAAATGTTCTTGGGAACGAGAGCTTAATTGCTCTTTTTTTCCCCTTTTTTTAAAGTCTGTTTGTTTAATTTCAGTTTCCTACTTTTAAAATGGACCCAGGGATTGTTGTCCTCACTTGGTTTTTAAAACAAGAAAGGGGGCTGCCATTGGTATTGTTCAACCAATATAATCACAGGATGTGGCAGGGATTCAGCAACGGAATTTGATGGGATGTCGACAGATTTACTGCCCTTTTTCCTTGGGTTGCGTTGACCTTCAAACGTTGGAGGCTTGAAGGAGAAGTCAAACCGTCTTCCTGGAGGCCACGAGGGGAACGAGATGTCCATGATGAAGGGTCCTTTGGTGGGTTTGCATCTGGTCGGGCCAGGGGCAAGAAAGAACCACCGGGTTCACTCTGGGGGTGGAACCTGGTTCTGCTTGGTCACAAGATGGGTTCTGTGCCGTTCCAGTTGACCACGGCTCCCTTCCACCTGAAACAGAGGCAGAGATTCATTATGGTGGTTTCCCAAGAGTTGTTTACGTGGAACTAGTCCTGTCAAGCGTGACTCGAGCGCTGCTTAAAACAGGCAGGAGTTTGTGAAGAGGCTGCTGGCTTTAGTTATGAAGTAGAAGTGGGGAATACACGCAACTGAGCCCAAAATTTCTGTTCCTAAACGAGACAGTTGTTAACTGAGTTTTGCCCCACTTTATGACTTTGGTGATTAAGTGAATCACTGCAGTGGTTAAGTTGGAAGCATGGTTGTTAAGTGAATCCGGCTTCCTCCCCATTGACTTTGCTTGTCAGAAGGTCGCAAAAGGAGATCACGTGACCCCAACCGTCGTAAATATGAATCGGTTGCCAAGCATCCAAATTTTGATCATGTGACCTTGAGGATGCCGCAATGGTCGTAAGTGTGAATGACGGTCATAAGTCACTTTGTAGCTTTGTTGTAACTTTGAACAATCGCTAAATGAACTGTTGTAAGTCGAGAACCCTACCTGCATACCTGTTTTTTAAAAAACAGGAAAATCACCCAGTTGTGGGGAGGGCTGTGTGGCCTACAGGCTGTTTCTTGTAAGCAGCGATTCTTGGACTGCCTATGGGACTTCCTACCACTGTGGCATCCGATAAATCACTCTAAGGTGTGCAACAAAACAGACGCACCCTCTAAATAAGCCTTCATATACGGATAGTCCTCGACTTACGGCAATCACTTAGCGAAATTCCCATGGAATTATCTGAAATTATCTGAAAACTAAAGACATGGATTTGAAGTTTCGATAATCAGGCTCTCTCCACTGTGGTCACATGATCGAACACTGCACCCTCAGCATTCAGACCGCCTTTGCAGACATTTTACAACACTTTTACCCAAAACCAGCATTTTTTCCCCAGTTTTCTGGGAGAAACTGCCCCAACAGTAAACAAGTGGTTGACTTAACAACTGTGGCGTTTGCTTTACCAATGCAGCATCCACTTAGTGAGTGCTGTTTTACAACCACCGCAACTTACAATCCTGATGGCCAGGTTCCATTATAATCATAAGTTGAGGACAACCAGCAACTTAAAAACAAAAAACACACCACCACCACACTGGATGTTTCTTCTGAGCAAGGACCGGTCCTCCCAAGGTTTGTTCTTTGCACGAAAACATGCAATATAAATCTATTAAAAAATCAAAGCCAAAACATTTCTTTTTTTTGCACAGGGTGTTCCTGGCTAGCCATCCTCCCTTCCACGGGCTGGACGTGAAAACCCAGCCTTGGCCCCTGCATAATCCATGATGGCGTTGCACATCTCACATTTAGTAAGGCAACCCAAACTGTGGAGGGAACAACTAACTGTCATTAACAGCCCAGCTTCTATGTCTCGACCGGGACAATAGGAGTTAGCTGGCATCTCCTAATTGGCGCCCTTCGCCTGCAGGATGAGGGCTCCTGGTTGCTCAGACTGGCTGTTCTTGTAACAAGTGCACCATTCATGCTTATTTACTGCTCTAGCTTCAAACAGAGCCAAACTGACTAATGCTATTGAAATCTTCTTGGGAAGCAGAGAAACGGACAAAAACTGGGGCAGGGGAACCCAGCTTTCTGGAACAATATTTCTTGTCACCTTAATTGAACTCCAGAGACCCTCTGGAGATACAGTGGCATTGAATTCAGTTGCAGTGATGCCCTGAAAGGCCACTTCTCATATTAAAAAGTCATAGAAAGCTGCAAAAAGTTCAGCTCTCTGTCTGAACCATCACAGGAGATGGTAGGAGATGTTTGCACACGATTATCGTGTTTTTGTATTGGACGCTAATTTATTTCTCCGGGAAAAAGAAGACTTTTATTCTGCGGGCAAATAAAAGGAATGCAGAAATAATTCAGTTCCCTGGCACAGATGGGTTGGTTTTTTTTTAACTAAAATATCAGCCTTATAAAGCATGCCATTCTTGGTTTTTATAAAAAGAATAATAACTTTATTGGAATTTTAAAGCGGAAGGTAAAAACTAATAAGAGGGAATGAGAATGAAAAAAGAAGAAAAGAAGTAAGGGAAGAACAAAGATGCAGAAATCAAAGAGAAAGGGAATATAAAAAAACGACTTCTGATTTTCTTTTACGGTAGCTATAAGTGTAAAATGTAAATTTATACAAATCTAACTCTGTGGTTGCAATACGGTTCATCTCTTTTCTACAATCTCTTTTTTTCTCATCATCAAAACCATACATAATTTCGCTTTTTTTCTGTTTCGTGCAAAAAGTCAACCACCTACCGTGCATGGACTTCATCTCCTAGAATTCCCCAGCCAGAATTTGTGGACATCAATCCCAGAATTCCCAAGTAATCATGTATGGACTTTACCTCCCAGAATTCAATGGCAGATGTGTGGACATCAGCACTCAAAATTCCCCAATTAGCATATTTAGACTTCAACTCCCAGGATTTCCCAAAGGTCATTTGAAGGGAAAAAAAAAATACACAAAGCGTAATTTAGCTGGTTTTATCAAACCCTGCTAGGAAGCATCGGCTATCCAATATATTTTTATTTCTTCCTTTAGCCCTGATAACAACAGCAACAACACCACCACCACCACCACCAACAACAACAACAACAATAACAATAATAATAAGGACTCGATAGGTAGACAAAATGCCAAATCCAGTCTGAACATCTGGCTGACTGTGCGATGATCCATAATAATAATAAATAAGAATAAGAATAATAAAGTTGGAAGGGACCTTGGAGGTCATCTAGTCCAACCCCCTGCTCAGGCAGGAAACCCTACACCATTTCGGACAAATGGCTGTCCAGTCTCTTCTTAAAAACTTCCAATGTTGGAGCATTCACCACTTCTGGAGGCAGGTTGTCCCACTGGTTAATTGTTCTAGTGGGAGCCTTAATGGGAATTTTTATGGAATATAACATTCATTGACCTTGGAAACAAATCTTTGCATTGCACAGATCTGAATTCAAGCAAGATAAATGCTAACAGAGGCAGATCTTCAATGTGGCAGCTGGTGCCTTTCAAATCCAAGATTGAGGAAAATAAACAAAAACAAACAGAGCTCTTTCTGGATAGGGTAGAGCCAACTCAAGTTATTTCCTCCATCGGAGACAGAAAACAAGGAAGCAATAAGGAAACATGAAATGTATTTGCCCGGTCAAAAAAGAACAAGGAAGGCCACATTCCATTCTCTCTACATTCTTGGTTCAACTTCTTAAGCATATTTTGGAGACTTGAATTAACAGGGGCAGCCAATGACTCTTGCCTTGAGGAATCTGAAGGTGCTAATTAATAATAATAATAATAAAGATAAAATTGGAAGGGACCTTGGAGGCCATCTAGTCCAACCCCCTGCTCAGGCAGGAAACCCTATACCGTTTCGGACAAATGGCTGTCCAGTCTCTTCTTAAAAACTTCCAGTGTTGGAGCAATCACAACTTCTGGAGGCAGGTTGTCCCACTGGTTAATTGTTCTCACGGTCAGGAAGCTTCTCCTGACACTTTTGCCTTGCAATAGTGAGATAGAGCCCGGAGGAAATATTTCTATAAGGTTATCATTCACAAGGAGATCAAACATTAAAGTTTCTCCAGGCTGGCTGCACAGGGATTCCAAGAAGTGCCGTGAAAGAAAAACAGCCCCTGTTTTGTTTTGTGTTGGTTTTTTTTTTTTTTTTTTTTAAAAAAAAATCCATTCTGCAATCTGCAAGCTCTGTAGACCGTTATGAAATTTGTTATATTTCTTTTCACTAAATCAGCCATGAGCACTAAACGCCGCAGCAATTTTTTCTTCTTCTTCCCTTTGTAGGAGTTTAAATAATAAAAAAAGTCCTCAGACGTAATTGGCAATGGAGGTGATGGTAGCCGCGCCACTTCCCAGTTGCCATAGAAGCCAATTTATTTTTGCTTTAGCTAAAGGGTCTGCTGCATATATCTTTAATATATATGGGAAATTATAATGAAGGGAAAAGATCTATTTATCTTCACCCATGTCTGCAAGGCGGGGTGGTGGTGGTGGAGAAAGGTGGCCTGGAAAGCAACAAATGACTTGTGATTGTTGATCTGTATCTATGTTGCACACTGGAACAAGGCTTCAACCAAGCAGATACAACAGTATAGTAATACTGTTTTGTATTGCATTGTATTGTAGTAGACTACAGAACAGAACAGAAATTCTGCCTGAGGGAGCCCACATTGCATTTATTAATTGTCCAAAGTATGTGGCTTTTGGGGGGGAAAATATATATACATATAGTGAAATTATTCAAGTAAAGAACAAAGAAGAGGGGGGGCAACCTCTTCTCCAAAGCGCCTGAAGGCAGGACAAGAAGCAACGGATGGAAACTAATCTAGGAGAGAAGCAACCTGGAACTAAGGAGAAACTTCCTGACAGTTTGAACAGTTAACCAGTGGAACGGGTTGCCTCTAGAAGTTATGGGCGCTCCGACACTGGAAGTTTTTAAAAAGAGACTGGACAGCCACTTGTCTGAAATAGTAGAGGATGGGATGGGATGGGATGGGATGAGATGGGATGGGACGGGACGGGACGGGACAGAAGTGGAGTAGAATAGAGTAGAGTGGAGTAGAGTAAAGTAGAGTAGAATAGGGTGGGATGGGATGGGATGGGACAGGAGTGGAGTAGAATAGAATAGAGTAGAGTGGAGTGGAGTGGAGTGGAGTGGAGTGGAGTGGAGTAAAGTAGAGTAGGATAGGATGGGATGGGATGGGACAGGACAAGACAGACAGGAGTGGAATGGAATAGAATAGAATAGAATAGAATAGAATAGAATAGAATAGAATAGAATAGAATAGAATAGAATAGAATAGAATAGAATAGAATAGAATAGAAGGGACCTTGGAGGTCTTCTAGTCCAGCCTCCTGCTCGAGCAGGAGAACCTATAGTACCATCTCAGACAAATGGCTGTCCAGCCTCTTCTTAAAAACCTCCAGTGATGGAGCGCGCATGATTTCTTGAGGCAAAAGCCATTCCACTGGTTGGCCAGAGGACCTCCAATGCCCCTCCCATGTCTGTTACTCCAATAAGCTAAAGCTGGGGTGACCAGCACTTACTTCGTCCGAATGCAAAGCTCCAAAGGGGAAACAAGGTCGCTCTCTTGGTTTTCCACAGAAAGCTGCGAGGTGTCTGTGGACACAAAGAACATCAGCATTAATTGTCATCAATTAACAGTCCCGTTCTGATGCCATCTGCCAACAACAGTATGGAGACTGAGGGTGGAATTCACTGCAGCCCATTTAGAGGGTTTTAAAAGAAAACGGGAGATGATTGGAATATATCAGTGGTTTTGAATCTGGACAGATATACAGGTAGTCCTTGACTTACAATCATTCGTTTAGTGACCGTTTGAAGTTATAATGGCACTGTAGAAAGTGACTTATGGACATCTTTCACACAACTGTTGCAGGATCCCCCTGGCCATGTGATCAAGATCCAGAAACTTGCACACCTGGCTCATATTTATGACCGTCGTAGTGTCCCGGGGTTACGTGATCCCCTATTGTGACCTTCTGAGATGTCAATGGGGAAGCCAGATTCACTTAACAACCGTGTGATTCACTTAACAACTGTGGCAATAAGGGTTTTAAAGTGGGGCAAAACCCACTTAACAGATTTCTCACTTAGCAACATAAATTTTGGGGTCAGTCGAGGACTACCTGCACATCTCAATAAGCTTCTGGAATAGATTTCAACACTTTGACGGCCCCTCCAATTTTATTTTCTTGGGCTCCAGGATCGCTGCAACCATGAAATTAAAAGATGCTTCCTCTTTGAGAGGAAAGCTATGGCAAATCTAGACAGCCAAATTAAAAAGCAGAGACATCACCTTCACGACAAAGGTCCTGCAGTCAAACCTCTGGTTTTGCCAGGAATAATGTATGGCTGTGAGAGATGGACCATAAGGAAGCTTGAGCACTGAAGAATTGATGCTTTTCATTTGTGGAGAAGACTCTTACGAGTCCCTTGGGCTGCAAAGAGATCGAATCGGTCAATGCTAAAGGAGGTCAATCCTGATTGGAAGGACAGATCATGAAGTCGAAGTCCAAATACTTTGGCCACCAACTGAGAAGAGAGAGTACTCCTTGGAGAAGACCCTGATGTTGGGAAAGATGGAAAGCAGAAGAAGAAGGGGATGGCGGGGGATGAGATGGTTAGGTAGGGTCATTGATGCAAAAAGCATGAATTTGGACAGACTCCAGGGGACAGTGGAGAATGAGGGCTTGGACCATGGGGTCACAAAGAGTCGGATATGACTTAGCAACTGAACAACAACCGATTCTTGCCTCTCATGGTTTTTGGCTTGGTCTAACCTCAAAGTTCTTCTGATGTTACGTTTGATGGAGAAACTGTGGTGCTTGTCAACGTCCCTTTCAGCCCTATTCTATTCTATTCTATTCTATTCTATTCTATTCTATTCTATTCTATTCTATTCTGTTCTGTTCTATTCTGTTCTTATTTCTATTCTATTCTATTCCATATTCCATTTCTTCTATTCTATTCTGTTCTATTCTATTCTATTCCATTCCATTCTATTCCATATTCCATTTCTTCTATTCTATTCTATTCTACTGTTCTGTTCTGTTCTTATTTCTATTCTATTCTATTCTATTCTATTCTATTCTATTCTATTCTATTCTATTCTATTCCATATTCCATTTCTTCTATTCTATTCTATTCTATTCTATTCTATTCTATTCTATTCTATTCTATTCTATATTCTATCCTATCCTAACCTATTCCATTCTATTCTATTCCATTCTATTCCATTCTTATTTCTATTCTATTCTATTCTAATTTCCATTCCATTCTATTCTATATCCTATCCTATCCTATCCTAACCTATTCCATTCTATTCTATTCCATTCTTATTTCTATTCTATTCTATTCTATTCTATTCTATTCTATTCTATTCTATTCTATTCTAATTTTCATTCCATTCTATCCTATCCTATCTTAACCTATTCTATTCTATTCTATTCTATTCTACTCTACTCCACTCTACTCTATTCCATTCCACTCTGTTCTGTTCTGTTCTACTCTCCTCTGTTCTGCTCTGCTCTGCTCTGTTCCGTTCCCTTCCACTCCACTCCACTCCACTCCATCCTATTCCATTCCAGTTCCATTCCAGTTCCATTCCAGTTCTATTCTATTCTATTCTATTCTATTCTATTCTATTCTATTCTATTCTATTCTATTCTATTCTATTGTAATGTAATGTAACATAAATACAAACCTCTGGTCCAAAAGTTGCCTCAAATCCGGAAAGAAGGAAAGGGAATTGGCAGCAGGAAAGTAGCAAATTCTACCCAATTTCTTTTAAAACAATTTCTCCCCCCCCCCAAAAAAAATCTGGTTTCCTAGGAGGCAGCGGGAAAACAGACGGCACAGCTAGATCTGTGGGCGTCCTGGGAAAGCAAAAAAATTTGTAGGATTGAAGCTGCCAAATACAAAAACCAGCTAAAAGACGGAAATGTCAAGCTCCATGGGTCTGCAATTACACCCAGGAGGTGAGAATTCAACAAGAGGGCAGGGGAAAAACAAGGGCACCTACAGAGGAAAGTGGGCTGAAGGCATTGTGCACTTGTAAATGCGATTAATTTCCTTAAAAACAGGACTGTCTGTTTGGAATTGCGAACTAATGGACAGCAGAGGTAAAAAAAAAAAAATGCCTGAAATATGCCACAATGGACAACTTTTTTTAATTTAATAGCTTGCCATTTTCCTGTATTTCTGTTAAGTCCTCGTGTTATCACTGGGACTTACGAACTGGGACCAGAACTTCCACTGCTAAGCCAGGCAGTTGTTGAGTGAGCCCAGCCCCTCTCCTCTGCAAGGAGACTCCGAGCTCCATTTTATGATTTCTTTTTTGCCACGGCTGTTAAGCAAACCAATGCAGTTGTTAAATGAATTATCCGGTCCTTAAATGAATCCAGCTTCCCCCATTGACTTCTCTCAGTTCCTGCAGTCACGTGATTGCAATCTGAGGTCTTGGCAACAAGTTCGCATTTACGACGGCTGCAGAATTTTGTGGGCGCCGTTTGTGATCCTCCCCGCTGGCTTCTCACAAGTTACGTCACTGAGCAAGTCAGGAGGAAATTCAGAACTTGCTGGGGATTCCTTAACGTGGTTAAAGAGATGCCTCACTTAAATTAACTATAAGTTTTTGGTCCCAACTGTACAAGTAGTCCTTGACTTACGACCCCAATTGAGTCCAAAATTTCCATTGTTAAGTGAGACATTTGTTAAGTGAGTTTTTCCTCCATTTAAACACTTTTCTTGCCACAGTTGTTAAGTGAATCACTGCAGTTGCTCAGCTGATTAAACGGGTTGTTAAGTGAATCTGGCTTCCCCCATTGACTTTGCTTGTCAGAAGGTTGCAAAAGGGGATCACGTGACCCTGGGACACTGTGACCGTCATAAATACGAATCAGTTGCCCAGTGTCTGAATTTGATCATGTGATCACAACGGTCATAAGTATGAAAAACGGTCATAACGTTTTTTTTCAAGTGCCACTGTAACTTCAAACAGTCACTAAATGAACTGTTGTAAATTGAGGACTATTTTAACAACTGTGTTAACAACTGCAGTGATTCACTTAACAACTGAGACAAGAAAAGCCGTAAAATGGGGCAAAATTCACATAACGTATGTCTCACTTAGCAACATAAATTTTGGGCTCAATTGTGGTCGTAAGTCGAGGATTTCCTGTACACACATGCACACACTCGCAGAGCCGTGCCAATTTCCTTTGAGAATAAAATACAGGCTGTTATGGCTGATCACATTTATGTCGGTGTATGTGCATTGATTTGACTGAATTGAAAGGATGAAACGAAATCAGACTTGTTGGGATGTTATTATTGTTATTTTACTCCACCTCGCTCCTTTTTCTTCACTTTCTTTGGAAAAATGCCCAAGGCACTTCAGTCCCTGGCCACCAGTTCTAGATAAATGTTAGGTCGCAGCATAATTGGATGCTGCCCTTCACCAAAATATTTTAGCTGCAATGACCTGTAATTCTGCTGACCTGTTTTGTCTTGTTTTCACAGCTGTCCCTGGGAGAGACCTCCAAAAATGAAGATTTAAGATTATGATTAATTAAAGGTAGAGGCTGGGCAGTTTAACCTTAAAAAGTTAGCGCAGAAAGAAACTGGCTAAGGGGAAGAGAAAGAAAGAAGGTAAAATTATTTCTCTGCCCAAATCCTCTGAAAAAAAAAAATTAATTAAATGCCTCTCTATCAGTAGATGTGTGAAGTCCTTGGTGCTCTGTGTGTTCAGTGGTTTTCTTGCAGACACTTCCTGACCCAACTAGGGACATCATCAGTGCGACAAAGCAGTGGGGTTTGCAGAGAGGGGGAGGAGGAGGAGGAGGAGGGGGAGGAGGAGGAGGAGGAGGAGGAGTGGTGTGAGGTCCTTGGTGCTCTCTGAGCTTGGTTGTTTTCATGCAGACATTTCATGATCCAACTAGGTAACATCATCAGTGCTAGGAGGTGGTATTTGTTCTATGTTTATATATAAGTAGCTTGCCTGTCAATGTTTCTTTCTTGGTGCTTCCTTCATTAGGCTATTTTTTAGTATTGGCTTGTTTGTCTGAATTGATAGTTTTTTGATTGGGGTATTGCTTACTTCTTGCTTGTTGGCCAATATTAATCTCTAGATGGGGCGTTGTCTTACCTGAACGCCTTTTCTCAGCAGGATGATGTAGAGTCCAATGGATGGGTTCTATGACAGCCTTCCTGCCCGGCAGACTGGGTAAAAAACTTTGGCCACACCCCTTCCTCTGGGCGTGACCCCAGTTTTGACTTAGGCGAGAAACTTTGTTGGAATCAATATTGCAGCTCTTTATTATCTACCTGCCTAGACCTAACCCCTGGGTGGGCTTGGACTCTACATCATCCTGCTGAGAAAAGGCGTTCAGGTAAGACAACGCCCCTTCTCCAGCAGGATGGCTGTAGAGTCCAATGGATGGGACATACCAAAGCCCTCATGTCCCCCTGGGAGGGAAGTCTAGGCTACCGAATTCTGAGCAGATACGACTTGCTGTAGCACTCTTCTACCAAAGGCAGCATCTGATGCGGCCAGGGAGTCTAAACGGTAATGCCGGATGAAGACAGACGGTGAAGACCACGTCGCTGCCTTACAAATTTCTTCTACCGGCGCTTGTGTTAGCCTCGCCGCCGAAGTGGCTGCGCTCCGTGTTGAGTGGGCAGTCACATGTGCGGGTGCTGGTAGTTCCTGCGAGACGTAGGCCTGGGCTATGCAGGCTCTGATCCACCTACCTATGGTGGAAGAAGACACCTTCTTTCCCATAGATGATGGTTGAAAGGAAACAAATAATGCTTCTGTCTTGCGGAATGTCAACGTGCGTTTCACGTAGAAACACAGCGCTCTACGCACGTCCAGCTTGTGCCATCTATGCTCTAGCCTGTGTTTGGGTTTTGGGCAGAAATCGGGAAGAATCAATTCCTGAGATCTGTGAAAGATGCTGTTTACCTTCGGAATGAAGGCCGGGTCTGGCCTAAGGACGACCCTGTCCTTGAAGAAGGTACACAGATCCTTCCTTACTGATAGTGCCGCTAGTTCTGAAATTCTCCTTGCTGAAGTGATTGCCACGAGGAAGGCCACCTTCAGCGATAGGTGGTGAAGAGAACATGAATCAAGGGGCTCAAATGGTGCTGATGTCAAGGCTAGAAGGACTTTAGGCAGGTTCCAAGACGGGTACCTGTGAATGACGGGGGGCTTTGTGTTGGACGCCCCCTTTAAAAAGGCGCTAATCGCTGGATGTTGCACTAGGGATGTCAAGTTGTCGCAAGAGAGAACAGTTGAGAGGGCCGATATCTGTCTGCGAATAGTGTTGACTGACAGGCCCTTGTTAAGACCCTCCAGGAGGTAATCTAGAATATTGGGGATGGATACTGTAGTTGGATCTAGGCGCACAGAAGCGCACCACCTACAAAAGCCTTTCCATGTAGCATCATAAATCCTGTTCGTGGACGCTCGTCGTGAAGCTTGTATGATCGATATCACCCCTGCCGAGTAAGCTTGCTTGGCTAAACTTTGCCGCTCAAATGCCAAGCGGCTAGTTGTAGCCACTGGGGGTCTGGGTGCACAAACTTGCCCTGGCTGAGAGTTACTCTGTCCGGGGGAATCCTCCACGGGGGTGATATCGAAAGGTCCACGAGGTCGGCAAACCACGGGCGCCGTGGCCAATGCGGGGCAATGCAGACTATCTCTGCGCCTTCCCGGATCAGCTTGCGTATGGTCGCCGGTATTAAGGGCAACGGTGGGAAGGCGTACAGGAGATGCGCCGGCCACCGACACCTGAGAGCATCCGTTCCCTCCGACCCCGGAGACGGGAATCTGGAGAAGAACCTGGGGAGTTGTGTGTTCTTGTGGTTGGCAAATAGGTCCAGGTGCGGTTGCCCGAATCTCCGGGAGATCTCCTCGAACAGAGCCGGATCCAGGCACCATTCCGCCTGATCCACCTTGGCTCTGCTCAGGCAGTCTGCCTGGGTGTTTGCCTCCCCCGAGATGTGTTCTGCCTTGATAGAACTCACGTTGGTTTCTGCCCACCGAGCCAGAGCTAACGCCTCCTTCATTAGTTCCGCTGATCGCGTTCCCCCTTCCTTGTTTACATGGGCCTTGGCTGCTACATTGTCCGTTAACACGAGGACGTGTCTCCCTGTTACTAGATGTGAGAAATGGCGTAGGGCCAGGTGGATGGCCCGGAGCTCTAGCCAATTGATGCTGTGTGACAGGTCCTTCTGGTCCCACTGGCCCTGTGCTATCTGGGTTCCCAGGTGGGCTCCCCATCCAAACAGGCTCGCGTCTGTCGTGAGCGTGACCCTGTTCGGTTCCTTGAATATGCTCCCCTTGAGTATCTTGGGGGATGTCCACCATTTCAGTGATCTCATCACCTGTACTGGTACCAAGACCTTCCTGTTGGAGGTGCTGAGATTCCTCCTCTGGTAAGGTAGGAGGAACCACTGCAACTCCCTCGAATGGAGCCTTGCCCATGGTGTGATGCCCATGCAAGATATCATCTTTCCCAGGAGTTTCGAGAGCTGTATCAAGGACACTCTCCTGATTCTCTGAATTTGGTGAATTAGCTTGGATATGCTGATTCGTCGATCCTGGGAAAGGTATACCCTGCACTGTGACGAGTCTATTACTGCGCCTAGGTGTTGCAGTCTCCTTGAGGGAGTGAGATGACTTTTGGCCAAATTGACCGAGAATCCATGCCCCTGCAGGGCTCGGATTGTGGTCTTGAGATCTACCCTTGCTTGTTCCTGAGATCTGGACTGGATCAAGATGTCGTCCAGATAGAACTGTACGCGAACCGGCATCAGTCTGAGATGGGCCGCTATTACAGCTAGAATCTTGGTAAATACCCTTGGCGCTGAGGATAGTCCGAAGGGTAGGGCCCTGTATTGGTAATGTCGGCCCGCGTAGGTGAATCTGAGGAATTTCCGGTAGCTGGGATGAATGGGGATGTGTAGGTACGCCTCTGTTAGGTCTATTGAGGATAGTAGATCCTCTTCCCTGACGCTGGCTAGGATGGATTTCAAGGAGTGCATCTTGAACCTCCTGTATTTTATGTAATAATTCAGGCCCTTCAGGTCCAATATTGCTCTCCATCCTCCTGACGGCTTCGGGATAACGAAGAGGATGGAATAAAATCCTCTTCCTTCCTCTCCCCTTGGTACCCTCTCTATGGCTTGAATTGACAGGAGGTGAGCTATGGCCAAAGTTAGCAACCTTGCCTTGTGTACCTTTCTGGAGATGGGACATCTGATGAACCGGCTTGGTGGGGGAGAACAGAAGTCTAAGGTCAGGCCATGCCTGATCGTTTCCAAGACCCAGGAGTCGGTAGTGGTCTGCTCCCAGACCTCGATGAAATTTCCTAACCGACCCCCGATGGGAGTGTCCTGTTTGGCGTCACTTGGTGCGCTTAAAGGATCTGCCTCCCGATCGCCTATATGGGCGTCTGGACTGGAACTGGCCTCTGGCTCCTGTGTTTTGGCGATCCTGGGGTCGATCCTGTCTCGGATAGAAGGATCGCGAGCCTCTGGGCCAGT
The DNA here is from genome assembly GCA_039797435.1 of Crotalus adamanteus. Classification (NCBI taxonomy): domain Eukaryota; kingdom Metazoa; phylum Chordata; class Lepidosauria; order Squamata; family Viperidae; genus Crotalus; species Crotalus adamanteus. The sequence continues at coordinate 5,384,727 of CM077936.1, forward strand.
CCCAGGATTGCCCTGACCGAAAGGGCTGCCTCCATTCCCAGGGGCTTCCTGGGCGGGAGTCCTGTCTCCGGAAGTCTTGACTGCTTCTCCTATCAAACTTCTTTGATGGGTGTACTAATATTTTCCTCTTGTCTCTGCCTTCACTGACATGTGGGTCCAGTATGGACCCAAATAGGAATGCCCCGCTGTATTTGGACGTCGAGAGACGCCACTTGGACCTCAGGTCTGTCTTCCAATTTTTGAGCCACAGTAGCCTATGCGAGGCTACTGTGGCCGCAATGGATCTTGCCGCATACTTCGTTGCGTACAGCGAAGCGTCAGCCGTGAATTGAGAGGCCGCGAGGAGCTTGGCCAATGTCTGGTGTACTCTGACCTGATCTGGAGGCACCGTGCTTTGCAGCTCCCTCAGCCACATAATGCAGGCCCTCGCGAAGAATGATGATGAGGTGGCTGCTTTGGCCGCCCAGGCTGCAGCCATGTGGGAGCGACGGAGGGAGTGTTCAAATTTCTTTTCTTCCGGTTTCAAGGCTTCCGCCATGTCTCCTGGAATCGTGGAGGTAGAAAATAATGAGATCAAGGGGTTATCTACCATAGGAACCTCTAACATGTTCGAGAATGAGGGAGAAAGGTTGACCAGCTTTCTTTCCACGCTATTGGGCGCCGGTGGGCTTGCCAGTGAGGACCATTGTTCCTCTACCGTGGTCATGAAGACCTCCGGACATGGAATGTACTTATCCTGTGAGACCTTCTTGGCAAATAGAGGATTGGCCTCCTTGCTTGTAGAGGGCATCTCCTCCTGTACTGAAGTTAGGCTGACTGTGGAGACTGCCTTTATCAGGAGTGATTTTAGGAGCGCAGGGTTAAAGAGGCCAGAGCTCGTCGCCTGCTCAGGTGCGGTCTCCTCATCCTCCGAAAGGGGCATGTCTGACATATCAAGGTCTAATGAGTCACCCTCTCCTATTTGAGAGGAAGTCTCAGAAATGTTGGTAGGGGGCGGCCTGGGTCGTCCCTTATGGGGTGTGTGAAAGGCCACTTGTCCCTTAGAAGCCATGAACTGGGAAAAGGCATCCTGCATGAATGCCTGGAATCGTGCCGACCATATGTTCTCCTGCGCTTTGTCGCTGGAATGACACGCTGGAGTGTGGTCGGGTGAAGAAGTTGGTGAGGAGGGAGTGGAGGAATCTAACTGTTCAGTTTCCCCAGGAGGAGACCAAGTTTTGAGAACTTCCTGGGCAGTAGGTTCTGAGATGGGTGTCACCACTGGGACAGGGGAAACCATGCTTGTCCCAGTGGAATTGGTTCTCTGTGCCCTGCTAATTTGTCTTTCTAAAGCCAAATGTCTCCTCGAAGCCTCTCGCTCAGCCATTTTAGATTGTCCCTTCTGAGTAAGATGCTTTGTTTTAGCCTTCTTCTTCCCCCCCACCTCTGGTTCAGAGGATCTGCATTTTTGCTGCTGTTGTGGGGGGGACAATTGAGGGACCTGTGTGACTGAATACGAGACATTGTCTGCCATTGTGCCAGACACCCCGAGTAGGTAATGCCTGGAGTGGGGGAATAAGATACGCAGATCAGATGCAGATGCTTGGGGCTGGGCCCTCCTCTGCCTATACCAACAATGGCCGGACAGACAGGATTCTTTGGACAGGAGATCCTGCAAGGCAGTGACTAAAGGTCACTATATGAACAGTTAGAGAAAATTATTCCTCCTCACCTCCTCACCTAATCCCAGGACTCTTCAGCCCTGGTCCAACACAATGCAACTGGTGACTTTAACTCCCCCAATCTGTGACTGTAAAAACATCGAATTGATTGCAGTTTGCCTATTTTCCCCCTCTTCCCTCTTTGTAATGCAAGTAGGCTCCTCCGGATGGCGAAAAGCCCCACCCACAATGGAACGGCGGGTTAATCCGCTCGTTCAAAATGGCGAATTGGAGGAGGCCACTCCCCCCAACCACAGCCTATGGAGACCACGAGGCTCACAATGGCGGTTCTAGCTGCCGGCTCTGAAATTTTCCTTGTCCTCCCTGCGTGCCGGCAAAGGAAAAAGGGGGGGAGGGCAAGCCAGGAGGCGAACGCCGGCTAAAGCGGCCCTTTCGGGCTTTGAGTGCAAGGGGGGGAGGAGGGCCCCGCGCCGATCGGCTGATAAATGTGCTGGGGGTCGGTAAACGACCCGGTGAGCCCCCCGAACCCCTTGGCTGGTCTCCCTAGCCCTTGGGGATACTCTCACCGCTCCGATGATCCTCCGTTGGGTGGAGATCCGGTCTGAGCCAGCTGCTAAAGGTCTTGTTATTGCTAATTTCGTCTGGAAATTTAGTCTGGGAAGAGGGAGATTTTGTCTTAAGCTATGGATTTTTGAAGAGCTGAATCTCGCACTGCTATTGGGCTTCGAGACTGAGTCAAAACTGGGGTCACGCCCAGAGGAAGGGGTGTGGCCAAAGTTTTTTACCCAGTCTGCCGGGCAGGAAGGCTGTCATAGAACCCATCCATTGGACTCTACAGCCATCCTGCTGGAGAATGTTCCATTATCCCTATTTCAGTCATTGTCTGCATGAAAACCACAACAGTCCTCCTCCTTCTCTTCACCTTCTTCTTCCTCCTCTCCCTCTCCCACTCCCTCCCCCTCTCCCTCCTCCTCCTTCTCTCCTTCCATCTTTCCACCTTCCACCTTTCCCAGTTCCAGAGCCTTCTTTAAGTTGAATAACAGAACATATAATCCTCAACTTAACAACCATTTGTTTAATGACCATTCAAAATTAGGATAGCACTGGAAAAAGTGACTTATGACCCTTCTTTCTTTCTTTTTCTTTCTTTCTTTCTTTCTTTCTTTCTTTCTTTCTTTCTTTCTTTCTTTCTTTCTTTCTTTCTTTCTTTCTTCTCCTCCTCCTCCCCTTCCTCTCCCTCTTCTTCCTCCCCCTCCTCTTTCTTCCTCCTCCTCTGTTGACATAAATTTCTTTTCCATCTTAACAAAATTTTGCCCTGACTTTTACAAATTTATGGGTTGAAAGCTCCCCTTTTGGGAGCCCCTGCAGGGATCTCTTTCTGCTGCCTCTATTATCATCATCTTCTTCTTCTTCTTCTTCTTCTTCTTCTTCTTCTTCTTCTTCTTCTTCTTCTTCTTCTTCTTCTTCTTCTCCTTCTCCTTCTTCTCCTCCTCCTCCTCCTTCTCCTCCTCTTCTTCCTCTTCTTCTTCTTCTCCTCCTCCTTCTCCTCCTGCTCCTCCTCCTTCTTCTTCTCCTCCTCCTTCTTCTTCTCGTCCTTCTCCTCCTCCTCCTCCTTCTCCTCCTCCTCCCCTCCTCCTCCTCCTCTTCCTCCCCATCCTCCTCCTCCTCCTCCTCTTCCTCCTCCTCCTCTTCTCTCCTCCTCTTCCTCCTCCTCCTCCGTTGGTGTTACCTAGCCCTAGCTTGGTAATGAAATGTCTGCATGAAAGTACCAAGGACCCCACAGTTCAGTCCTGGGCTACAGATATTCTCTTCAGTAGATCTGCTGAAACCACAACTTCCAGAATTCCTAGCTACCATGGATGAAATCTGAGAAGTCCGTGCTCCCAATGGAGATAAAGTTGGGGGGAAATTATGGATTATGACCTGCCAAGCCACAGGGAAGGCTATCACTCATACATTCAACCCTTTCTGGACTGTGTTCATATTTCTTTTAAAGATTTTGATCTCCTACCGATGGTCAGATGGATCTCCTCTTCTTGGTTGGCCAAACTGTCATAATAATACAGGTCAAATCGCCGTTCCTCCCTCCAGTCGGCCAGCAAATCCTTTCTCAAACAGGAAGAGGACGCTGAAGTGACTTTCACTGCACACCACCCAAATGGGAAACCTGGGGGTCTTCAGATAACAGCCCACCTGAGCAAAAGAAAAAAAAGTGCATTCATTTAAACCAGGGGTCTTCAAACTTGGACTTTTTATGACTCGTGGACTTCAACTCCCAGAATTCCTCAGCCAGAGTGCCTGGCTGAGGAATTCTGGGACTTGAAGTCCACAAGCAGGGGTCTTCAAACTTGGCCCTTTGATGACTCGTGGACTTCAACTCCCAGAATTCCTCAGCCAGCACAAAGTCCACGAGTCATAAAAGGGCCAAGTTGAAGACCCCTGGTTTAAAATAATCGTTGCTTTGGAAGCCCAGCAAAAGTTAATGGCTATTTTTTTAGACGGATTTTAGGCCTCTGAGAGAGATTCGTACTAATGTTACACAGAAACACTTATAGAAACATAGAGAAAGTCCTCAACTTACAAATGATCTAAAGTTATGCTGATTCCTCCCCCCAAAAGCTACACAGATAGTCCTTACCTTACAAACCAGTCATTTAGTGATTGTTCAAAGTTACAACAGATTTCAAAAAAAGGAACGATCATCACAGTATCTTCATGAACATCTAATCAAAATTTAGGGTGCCTGGCGAGCCTGCGCATCACAGAGAGAAGGATGGCGTCATACGATCGCCATTTGCAATCTTCCAGCAGGAATTTGAACAGCAAAGTCAATGGGGGGAAGTCAGATTCGCTTAACGACCACTTGATTCACTTAACGTCAGTGACTTGCTTAACAAACATGTTGAAAAAGATGGTAAAATTGGGCATGATTCCCTTAACAGCCGCCTTGCTTAGCAACTGTAATTCTGGCCTCAATTGTAGTCGTAACTCAAAGACGACCTGCACTTGGGTTGGAAGTTCTGACAACCTCTCCCTGCTTCCCCCACCACCACCCCCGCCCGCAGTCATGGGATCGCATTTTGGATGCTTGGCAACCAGCCTGCATTTATAGCCATCTGCAACATCCTGCAACACTTGATTGCAATTTATCACATTTTTTTTTTGCTGAAAATATGTGTTTACTTCCTGTCTCCAGAAAAAAATGCCTACTGCAGAAAATGGGTTTGCTTAATAGTGAGTCAACTTATTTTCCAAAACACCAGAGAGCAGGACAAGAAACAACGGATGGAGTCTAAGCAAGGAGAGACGCAACCTAGAACTAAGGGAGAAATTTCCTGACGGTGAGAACAATTAATCAGTGGAACAACCTGCCTCCAGAAGTTGTGAGTGCTCCATCACTGGAGGTTTTTAAGAAGAGATTGGACAGCCATTTGTCTCAAATGGTATAGGGTCTCCTGCCTGAGCAGGGGGGTTGGACTAGATGACCTCCAGGGTCCAGCCCAGCTCTGTTATTCTTTTTATTTGAAGCTAATCAATCCATCAAGTAATTCAAAAGGAGGATTTCATTTGAGTTGAGCTAACTAGACTTCGGTTGCCACTGAAGTCAACACAAACATTTGGTCTCTCTGTGTGTCCTTTGCCTTGTTCTATATGCCAGTTTTCTCCTTAATTCTATTTCAAACAACTTCCCTTTTTCTAATACAGGTAAATCTGGTGCTGCAATACTGGAGGTTTTTAAGAAGAGGCTGGACAGAGCCAGTTTGTCCACAATGGTATAGGGTTTCCTGCCTGAGCCCAGGGTTGGACTAGAAGACCTCCAAGGTCCCTTCCAATTCTGATATTCTGTTAACAACAGCAGCATTCACTTAACAATGTCAGTGATTCACTTAACAACCGCTGCAAAAATGTCATAAAATCATGAGATGACATGCTTAACAACTGTCACAACTTGCAACCATAATTCCAGGCACCTGAAAAGCAGTCATGAGACCATGTGGGGGGGAGGGGCATTATCAGAATTCAAGAAGTAGATTGTAAGTATCTTTTGGGGGGAGGCTTTCATAACTTTGAAAGCTTGCCAAGCAAACAGCCATGTGAGGATAACCTGTACTCTGATGTTCCCAAAGGAGTCCATGGAAAGAGAAGACGGCATCATGGGCTGCACGATCAAAGTCCTACCTTTTTTAAAAACACATGTCACATATAAAAAAGCAAAGAAGTATCAGTCAGGAGATGGGGCCAGCATCCTGATGGAATGGAAGGGAAGGGAAGGGAAGAGAAGGGAAGAGAAGAGAAGAGAAGAGAAGAGAAGAGAAGAGAAGAGAGGAAGGGAAGGGAAGGGAAGAGAAGAGAAGAGAAAGAGAGAGAAGAGAAGAGAAGAGAAGAGAAGAGAAGAGAAGAGAAGAGAAGAGAAGAGAAGAGAAGAGAAGGGAAGGGAAGGGAAGGGAAGGGAAGGGAAGGGAAGGGAAGGGAAGGGAAGGGAAGGGAAGGGAAGGGAAGAGAAGAGAAGAGAAGAGAAGAGAAGAGAAGAGAAAAGAAGAGAAGAGAAGAGAAGAGAAGAGTTGAAAGGGACCTTGGAGGTCATCTAGTCCAACCCTCTGCTCAGACAGGAGACTCTATACCATTTCATACAAGTGGCCGTCCAGGCTCTTCTTAACAATCTCCAATCTTGGAGCATTCACTACTCATTCACTACTTTTGGAGGTAGGTTGTTCCACTGGTTAATTGTTCTAACTGTCAGGAAGTTTCTCCTTAGTTCCAGGTTGCTTCTCTCCTTGATGAGTTTCCATCCGTTGCTTCTTGTCCTGCCTTCAGGCGCTTTGGAGAATAGCTCCCTCTTCTTTATGGCAGCCCCTGAGATATTGGAAGACTGCTATCCTGTCACCCCTCGTCCTTCTCTTCGTTAAACTAGACATACTCAATTCCAGCAGCCTTTCCTTATATGTTTTAGCCTCCAGTCCCCTAATCATCTTTGTTGCTCTTCTCTGTACTCTTTTTAGAGTCTCAACATCTTTTTTACATGGTAGTGACCAAAACTGGATGCAGTATTCCAAGTGTGGCCTTACCAAGGTGTTGTAAAGTGGTACTAACACTTCACGTGATCTTGAATCTATCCCTTAAGGGCCAAGCACAGATCTCCTTGTTTAATCCTTTTGAGTAAACCAGTTGCAACCTTGTTTTTAAACATTTTTATAGTATCGAAAAAATGTATGAACATTTTTATAATATGAGAAGCTTAAATACAGAATAAAATCTACCAACCTGAATTCAGTACAACTTGCTTTTTTAAATAAAATAAAACAAAATAAAATAAAATAAAATCCTTATATCAGTGTTTTCCAACCTTGGCGACTTTAACATCTGTGCACTTCCAACTCCCAGAATTTCCTAGCCAGTCACCGAGGTTGGGAAACACACCCTTAGAGAACTACAGATACTCCTTGACTATTCATTTAGTGATCATTCAAAGTTACAACATAATTGAAAAAAGTGACTTATGACCATTTTTCACACTTCTGACCCACTGCATTATCCCCATGACCACATGATCAAAATTCAGATGTCTGGCAACTGACTCATCTTTATGAGGGTCGTACTGTCCCGGGATCACATTATATTCCCTTTTGTGAACTTCTGACAAGTAAAGTCAATGGGGACGCCAGAGTCACTTAACAACCATGTTACTGGCAGTGACTCACTTAACCACTGTGGCAGGAAAGGTCGTAAAGTAGGGCAAAACTCACTTAACAAATGTCTCACTTAGCAACATAAACTTTGGTCTCAAGTTATGGCTGTAAGTTGAGGATTATCTATATTTTCTCCATTTTAAAAGAGAAATGTTCCACTCTCCCCAGTGATTCTCTTTGTTGGCTGGGTTGCATAAATTCTTGAAGGGGGAGCAGAGATCCCAGCTTAGAGCGGTGTTGTGGGAAGAGGGACAAATGGGCCCGTTCAGCTAGGGAAGATAAAATCAGACGGATTTCCTTTCTGAGCGCAGGCATATGGTAGTACTTTGCAAAGCAAACACAGCCTTCTGCCTCCCCTGTGACCCACCCTCAGGGTTTCTTTTGATGTCCGATTAGAAACATACCGGGGATATTTATTTGGAGTGAAGCCACAAATGCTGCCCAAACTTTTTAAAACTTTCTAACTTTCGGTGGTTGTCTCCTGTGGCATATATACAGTATATCATTTATTATTGTTTTTCTGTTTGAATAGTTATTTTTATTAATAGATAGATAGATTTAGATTTAATTGCTATAAATATTTAAATAATTTATACTATTCATCATCTAAGAATTAGTAGACATTCTACGTAGCGCCTGCTTTTCCATGTTTTCTCTTTCATAATTAACCTATGCCAATTGGAGAAAGCCAGGAAGCTTTTTTTGCTGGAATTAATTATCCAATTGCAAAATTTCATACCTTAACATATTTTCCCATATCAAATTCAGTGGATATTGTGCTCAAATTGAGTTTCCCACAAAATATTCAATGAAAGTTTGCAGGAATTGGGTATGTCTAGTTTAACGAAGAGAAGGACGAGGGGGGACAGGATAGCAGTCTTCCAGTATCTCAGGGGCTGCCACAAAGAAGAGGGAGTCAAGCTATTCTCCAAAGCACCTGAAGGCAGGACAAGAAGCAACGGATGGAAACTAACCAAAGAAAGAAGCAACCTAGAACTAAGGAGAAACTTCCTGACAGTTAGAACAATTAACCAGTGGAACAACCTGCCTCCAGAAGCGGTGAATGCTCCAACACTGGAAGTTTTTAAGAAGAGACTGGACAGCCATTTGTCCAAAATGGTATAGGGTTTCCTGCCTGAGCAGGGGGTTGGGCTAGATGACCTCCAAGGTCCCTTCCAACTCTTCTCTTCTCTTCACTTCTCTTCTTTTCCATTCCATTCCATTCTATGATATTCTGTTATTCTGTGTCCCTTTTGCAGAATGCCTTCGAGGGTTTAAGAGGATTCTGGAAAAGGAACAAGGTTGCATGCTGAAATCATGCCAAACACAGGTTAGATAGTGCAGCCACCATTCTGAAATCCATCAACCAGCAGTTTCCATCCAGGATTATATTATGTAGTAGGCATCTAAAACCTCCTCCAGGAAGCCTTTATAGGATAATCTTCAACGTGGATCCACAATTGAGTTGAACATTTCTGTGCTAAGAAAGGCAGTTATTAAGCAAATTGTACCCCAATTTTATTATTCTTTTAAGAGAGTCACTACAGTTCTTAAAAAAAATCTTTATAATGCCATTCTTAGATAAAATACTCAGGCTATGTTCAGGAACAAGCCTTTTCTTACTATCCATGCAGCTGTCAGTTGGAAAACTTGTGGTCCCAGGCTGGTTTCTTCTCCCATTTGGCCCATACCAGAAGATCCCAAAATGCACCCTAAGAGGTCAACAGAGGAGGAGGAAGAGGAAGAGGAGAAAGGAGGAGAAAGGAGGAGGAAGAAGAAGAAGAAGAAGAAGAAGAAGAAGAAGAAGAAGAAGAAGAAGAAGAAGAAGAAGAAGAAGAAGAAGAAGAAGAAGAAGAAGAAGAAGAAGAGGAGGAGGAGGAGGAGGAGGAGGAGGAGGAGGAGGAGGAGGAGGAGGAGGAGGAGGATGGACAGTTACAGTGGAGATGAGGGCACCACTGGAAGACCTGAAGGACCAGGTTGGAGACAAGTCACCCTAGAGAAGATTCATCTATCTGGTCATTAAGTGTCAACAAATCATCAATCATGGCTCATCACCAAAAACCCAATGTGAAGACCCATCTTCCTCGAGAAGTCCATAATGCTGGGAAAGATGGAAAGAAAGAAGAGAATAACCAGCAGAAGAGGACAACCAGATTAAGTTACAGCGGCAGTGAATACATCATTGGAAGACTTGAAGGACCAGGACAGATTGTTAAGAGGAAGATCAATTTGTGTTGGACTCATCGCCAATTTGATGGCATGTAATCATTCATCGTAAAGACTTAGCATATTGAAAAGGACCACAGTGGTGGAAAAGATGGAAGGAAGAGAAGGACAGGACAATCAGCAACAAGTCAGACGGACTCCATTATAGAAGTGATGGAAGGTCCACAGGAAGACTTAAAGGATCAGACTGGGGTCAGATTTTCCTGGAGAAGATCAATCCATATGGTCACTAAAAGTCAATATTAAGGCATGCAATCAATCAATCAGTCAATCACCCAGCTCTCTCGTAAAGTCCATTATGGAGGAAAATAAGGAAGGAAAGAGATGAGGAAGACCAGCAGAAGGTGGATGGACTAAGTTACAGTGGAGACGGGGGCACCATTGGAAGACTTGAAGGACCAAGTTGGAGACAGATCATCCTGAGAAGGTCAGTCTATCTGGTCACCTTTCTTGCCACAGTTGTTAAGTGAATCACTACAGTTGTTAAGTTAGTAACATGGTTGTTAAGTGAATCTGGCTTCCCCATTTATTTTGCTTGTCAGAAGGTCACAAAAGGAGATCACAGGACCCTGGGAGACAACAACTGTCATAAATACATGCCAGTTGCCAAGCATCTGAATTTTGATCACAGGACCATGGGCAGTGCTGCAACGGTCGTAAGTGTGAAAAACGGTCATAAGTCACTTTTCTCAGTGATGTTGCCACTTCGATCGGTCACTGTTGTAAGTCGAGGACTACAGTGTAAGTCACTGTACGAGAGCAAACTTTTGGCCTAAGACCCCAAGATAGAATGACCCAGAAGTCAGAACCGGTGCAGAAATCCCCATCAAAAACAAAACAGGATTACTGATCTGATTTCTGCCTTTGTAGGTCATTTTATATAAATAGCAACAGTTGTGATGGTGGTAATGGAGCCAGGGCAAAAAAACAAAAACAAAAAAAAACCTAACAAAACTTGAAAAGGGTTTCCTTCGGTAAACAAAGGAAGAGATCCTATTATCTGCTTTTTCCAGAGGAGTAAGAGATGATGCCAACAGCCTAATCCAGTATTCTTTTCTGTGAAATTAATCTTTGCAAGAATAAAGGGTGTTTGCCGCAACGGTATTGGTTCACACGGGTATTTCTCAACCTCAGCAACTTTAAGATGTGTGGACTTCAACTCTTAGTATTCACCAGCCAGCTTGTTGGGGGATTTTTTTTAGAAAAAATGCCCTAAAACAGGCATTAGTTTTGATCCCCGAAGGTTACAATTGTAGGAGAGAGAAGCCAACGAATAAAAGGTGTGTCAGGTGCGAAGAAGAAGAAAAATAGGATATGGATAGAGATCAGATCATGGTAGGACAAAAATTACACTAAAGTATAAACTAAAGTAAAGTAAAAACTAAAGTATAAATTAAAGAAGTAAAGAGTAAAGCAAAGACTAAAATAAAATAAAGAGTAAAATAAAAAGTAAGGAGTAAAGTAAAAAAGCAAAGTATAAAGTAAGAAGTAAGGAGTAAAGTAAAGTAAAAAAGCAAAGTATAAATTACAGTAAGAAATAAGGAGTAAAGTAAAAAGTAGAGTAAAGTAAAGAGTAAAGAGTAAAATAAAGGGTAAGGTAAAAAGTAAAGAGTAAAGAGTAAAGTAAAAGTAAAGAATAAAGAGTAAAATAAAGAGTAAAGAATAAAGAGTCATAAAGCAAAGAATAGAGTAAAATAAAGAGTAAATAAGGAGTAGAGTAAGTAAAAAGTAAAAAAGCAAAGTATAAATTAAAGTAAGAAGTAAAGAGTAAAGTAAAAAGTAGAAGAAAGAGTAAAGAGTAAAATAAAGAGTAAAGTAAAAAGCAAAGTATAAAGTAAGAAGTAAAAACTAAAGAGTAAAGAGTAAAGTAATGAAAAATATAAAGCAAAGAGTAAAAAGCGAAGTAAAAAAGGAGCTTTATGGGTGCTGCCTAGTGTTGTTGCACAAAGTAATGGTGAGAAGCACACAAACTGGAGAAAAAATTATTCACCTCTTCAACCTCAGGAATTTTCACTTTCTAGAGAAGCTACACAGTATTTCTCTGGGGATTTAATCTCTTTGACCACTGGACACGAGGAATGTCTGCATTTCTGGGTGGGTAACTGCAAGGGATTGGATTCCACTTTTGCTTCTGGCTGTGCCAACATCAACAGAAGCAGCTCAAAAAAGGTTATTTCTGAGATTTTTTTCATGCTCCTCCAGTAAATAAAGTTGTCCTCCCTCACTTCAAAACCCATCAAAATACGGGCGAACCCCTTAATTTTTACTTTTTTGATATCCCTTGTGTGTACAGAGGTGCATTTCGAACTAATCCCTATATTGAATGCTGGCATGTTTTCAGTTAAACCATCTTTTAATTGATTACAATTAAATTACAATTACAATTCACCTCTTGATGCAGGTGAAGAAGGAGAGTGCAAAAGTGGGCTTGAAACTCAACCTTAAGAAAACCAAGATCATGGGATCCAGCCTTCTCAATTCCTGGCAAATAGATGGGGAAGAAATGGAGGTAGTGACAGATTTTATCTTCCTGGGCTCCAAGATCACCTCAGATGGGGACTGCAGCCAAGAAATTAAAAGACGCTTGCTCCTGGGGAGGAAAGCTATGGCAAATCTAGACAGCATTCTAAAAAGCAGAGACATCACCCTGCCAACAAAAGTGCGTATAGTCCAGGCCATGGTTTTCCCAGTTGCAATGTATGGCTGTGAAAGTTGGACCATAAGAAAAGCTGAGCGCCAAAGAATTGAAGCCTTTGAACTATGGTGCTGGAGAAGACTCCTGCGAGTCCTAGAGGAGATCAACCCTGACTGCTCTTTAGAAGGCCAGATCCTGAAGTTGAAACTCACGTGCTTTGGCCACCTAATGAGAAGGAAGGATTCACTGGAGAAGAGCCTAATGCTGGGAAAGATTGAGGGCAATAGAAGAAGGGGACGACAGAGAATGAGATGGCTGGATGGAGTCACTGAAGCAGTAGGTGTGAGCTTAAATGGACTCCAGAAGATGGTAGAGGACAGGAAGGCCTGGAGCAACATTGTCCATGGGCTGGACACAACTTCGCAACTAACAACAAATTTATTACAAAGTTCTCAGTTAGCGAGAGGAACACATTGGACGGTATCCAATTCCCCAAAGACCCAAATCTTCAGAATCAATGTTTCTCAACTTTGACAACTTGAAGGTGTGTGGATTTCATTTCCCAGAACTCCCCAGTCAGCAAAGCAGGAAAATTCTAGGAACTGAAGTACACAGATCCTCAACTTACAATAATTTGTTTAATGCAGTGGTTCTCAACCTTTCTAATGCCGCAACCCATAATACAGTTCCCCATGTTGTGGTGACCCCCCAACCACTTATACATCACCGGGTGCCAGGGGCGTGGCCAAAGAAAAGGGGAAAAAAATGGCGGACAGCCTTGTTTGGCGACCCCCATGAAATGGTCGTTCGACCCCAAATGGGGTCCCAACCCACAGGTTGAGAACCACTGGTTTAATGATTGTCCGAAGCTACAATGGCATTATGATCACTTTTCACAATTAATGACTGTTGCAGCAGCCCCTTGGTCACGTGATTTCAAGTGCTAGGCATCTGGCTCATATTTATGATGGCTGCAGTGTCCTGAGGTCACGTGATCTCCTTCTGCGACCTTCTGGCAAGCAAACTCAATGGGGAAGCCAGATTTGCTTAACAACCCGGTTTCCAACTTAACAACTGCAGCGATCCACTTAGCAACTATGGCAGGAAGGAAACCGCCCCAATAGCAGAGGAACAAAAGATCAACTCCTAATAATAATAATAGTAGTAAAGTTGGAAGGGACCTTGGAGGTCATCTGGTCCAACCCCCTGCTCAGGCAGGAAACCCTACACCATTTCGGACAAATGGCTGTCCAGTCTCTTCTTTAAAACTTCCAGATATGGAGCATTCACCGCTTCTGGAGGTAGGTTGTTCCACTGGTTAATTGTTCTAACTGTCAGGAAGTTTCTCCATAGTTCCAGGTTGCTTCTCTCCTTGATTGGTTTCCACACGTTGCTGCTTGTCCTGCCTTCAGGCGCTTTGGAAAATAGCTTGATTCCCTCTTCTTTGTGGCAGCCCCTGAGATACTGGAACACTGCTATCATGTCCCCCCTCGTCCTTCTCTTCGTTAAACTAGACATACCCAATTCCAGCAACCGTTCCTTATATGTTTTAGCCTCCAGTCCCCTAATCATCTTTGTTGCTCTTCTCTGTACTCTTTCTAGAACAGTGGTTCTCAACCTTTTTAATGCCGCGACCCCCAACCAGTTGTAAGTCGAGGACTACTCAACTGGTCGTAAGTCGAGGACTACTCAACTGGTGCAGCACCGTTTGCAGAATGGGATTTTTGGCGGGCTCAGCAGGGCAGAGACAGCCTGGACAATTCCTATTGGCTTTTGAAAGCCAATAGAATTAGATTCTATTCAAGAGAGTCTATTCTATTGGCTTTCAAAAGCCAATAGAATAAAAGGGAGGAGCACAGCTAAGGAAAAGGGGGGGGGGGAAATGGCGGACTGCGTTGTTTGGCGACCCCCGTGAAATGGTCGTTCGACCCCAAATGGGGTCCCGACCCACAGGTTGAGAATCACTGTTCTAGAATCTCAATATCTTTTTTACATTGTGGTGACCAAAACTGGATGCAGTATTCCAATTGTGGCCTTACCAAGGCCTTGTAGAGTGATATTAACACTTCACGTGATTTCAGACAAAGGGATGTCAACCCCAGCTTTTTCACAAGTCTTCTCCATACCTGACAGACATCGTAATGCTCAAAGAGGGACAACAAGCCCAGGTCACTACGGCCAGTGACGCCTTTCAGGATGGTGATGTTGCCGTTTCCCGAGTCCAGCTCCATCATATCGTTGAAGACGTTGGATACAGCCTTGCCGGTCAGTAGCAGGTTGACCAGTTCCTAGTTTCAAGAGAACAAAAGAGCGGGTGGATTAAGCACTGGTCAGACAGATTCAAAGATCTGATACAATCACTTGGCTCCAAGTCAGCCTTTGCCTGAAATGAATTTAAGGAAGAGGATCAAAATTCTTCTACTTTTTAGGTCTATGGAAGCTCAATTATAGGTTGTCCTTGACTAACAACAGTCTGTTTAATGATCATTCAAGTTAAAAACTGACTTCCGACCGTTTTTCACGCTTACAACCATTGCAGCATCCCCACAATCACGTGTTCAACACTCAGATGCTCAGCAACTGGCTCATATCTATGACGGTCGCAGTGTCTTGGGTTCAGGTGATCCCCTTCTGACAAACAAAGTCAATGATGAAACCAGAATCACTTAACAACCGTGTGACTCACTTAACAACTGCAGTGATCCACTTAACAACGGTGGCAAGAAAGTAAAACGGAGCAAAATTCACTTAACAAATGTCTCACTTCTCTCTGCCTACTTTAGAAGAATGGGTATTTAAGGTTTCTAATTTAGCAGAAATGGCCAAAATTTCTGCTTATTTAAAGGATCATTCACAAGAGAGATATGTTATTGTATGGAGAAGATGGATATGAAGAATATGTTCAGAAGAAATATGGAACTACAAAGTTTCATTTATTTTATGAATAATGGATTTGTTTATAAAATTATGATGTTAAAGTTTGAAGGGAGTTAAGGGTTAGTATGATTTTGGTTATTGTATAATTAGTAAAGTTAAGTTGATTATGTTTAATATGTTTGTATAACCCTGTACTTGGCTCTGGGAAGTCGGGGTGGGGGGGGAGGGGGGTGGGGGGAGGGTGAGTTGCAGGTTAAATAGGTCAGATAAGTAGAAATAGTTTTATTGTATATAATATTGATGTTGTAATTTGCAGAGAGGAATTGCTCCCCTGGACTGCATCCGGAGTGAGAAGATAGGAGGAAGGGGAGAAGCAAGTAGGAAGGTTGAGGAGAAGGAGGAGAGGGGGAGAGTGAGGAAGAAGAGGGAAAGAAGGTGGATGCGGTTTGGGGGGAAATGGGTGAGCGATACCGAAAGTTGTGTGTATAAATTTATTTTACTCTTTATCTGAAGTATTTTGTATGAGTGTAATGAAAAATGGAAATTAAAAACTTAAAAAAAAAATGTCTCACTTAACAACAAAAAATTTGGGCTCAATTGTGGTCGTAGGACTACCAGTATACATGATAATACAGGTAGTCCTTGATTGATGCTCACATCTGAGCCCCATATTTCGGTTGCTAAGTGAGATAGTTGTTAAGTAGCTTTTGCCCCATGGTGGATGAACAGGGAATGTTTGAAGAATATATTTAAAGTTGAGTATTTCTACAGTTCTGCTTGAGAAAAGAATATCCTTGAAAGGTGTCACAAATAAACCATATTTGAATCTTTCTGCACAGTTAATGTGCAGAGATAGAACAGAATAGAGCTGGAAGGGATCTTGGAGGTCTTCTAGTCCAGCCCCCACTTAAGCAGGAAAATCTATACCATATCAGACAAGTGACTGTCTAGCTTTTTCTTAAAAACCTCCAGTGATGGAGCGCCAACGATTTCTGGAGGCAAGCTGTTCCACTGGTTAATTGTCCTCACTCTTTAATTCCAGGTTGCTTCTCTCTTTGTTCAGTTTCCAACCATTGTTTCTTGTCCTGTTTTCTGGTGCTTTGGAGAATAATGTGATCCTCTCTGCCTTGTGGCAGCCCCTCAGACACTGGAACACTGCTATCATGTCTCCCCTATTTCTTCTTTTCTGTGGACTAGCCAAACCCAAGTCCTGCAGCCGTTCTCCGTATGTTTTAGTCTCCAGGCCTTGGATCATCTTACTTGCTCTTCTCTGAATTTTTTCCAAACTCTCAACCACTTTTTTGTGATATGGTGACCAAACTTGGCTGCACTATTCCAGGTGGGGCCTCACTAGGGTTTTATAAAGCGGTACTAATACTTTGCCTAACCTTGATTCTATGCCTCTGTTTATACAACCCAGGACTGTATTCACTTTTTTGCCTGCTGCTGCACATTGCTGGCTCATGGTCAATTGATCGTCCACTAGGACTCCAAGGTCACTCTCACAGTTACTGTTTTTGAGCCAGGTCTTGCCCAGAAGTGGGCCACCACCAAGAGAGGCTGCATTATGGGTCCCTGGAGGACATCAGCAAGTTGATGAGCCTTCAAAGTGACATCGAACAGCTTCTTACTCTAGTGTAGTACCATGTTACAGCTTACCTTGATTTGACCCCTTGGCAACTAACAATTCCCCATGGATTGTTCCTTTTAGCTGCACCTCCAACTCACGGGCCCTGCTCTGCTATTTACCTGGGTGCAGTATCCGTGTGCACCAATCAGTGGGTTTGTGATGACATCCATATCTCCACGAACTCTGTTGGGAAGAAAAAGAAAGATCTGATCAAAACTAGATTTAAGAAACTGGCTTGTGTTTCACTTTCTTCCACTGGAAATCTTCCCTAGGAAGGTGAAAAGATATTTGAACACACAATGAAAACACAACCTCTTGAACGGGTCCTTCAAAATATCTCGTGGAATAAAATGCCAGGAAAATATAGAGGAAGCAATGCTTACCTACACAGGTAAATAACTGACTGACGGCCGCAATTGACCCCGTTTTTATAAAGAAATTAAATATTTAAACCTTCTCACTAAAAAAAAATATATACAAACCACAGGATACATTTTCAAATCACATTTTAAAGTACAAATACTAATTTTTTGTTTGCATAAAAAAAACCCCACTGATTCTAAAAATAAACGCGAAGAATAATTGTGATTGTTACCTGGAGTGCCAAAGCGAAGTTCGGCATATCAAGGAAGTATTTGGACTAAAAAAAAAAGCTTTTTAACTGCTGCCATGAAAAGCGAGTTGTTCTCACTAAAAAAAAGGGTTTGTTTTAATAAACTACCACATCAAAGAACAATTCTAAGAGTTGATTTATATTAGGGACTCTTTCAAGGAATGTCAAGTCCCAAACATTACCGAAAGAAGAAGAAAGTGGAAAGTTGATGAGATATATTGGCCATTTTTTTCACTGAATGACCGGCACTGTGAAATTCCCAAGGCAACTGCTCGAAGCCAACTCACTGATGAAATATGCGTCAGTCAGGACCTGTGGGACATCATGTGTGGACAATAGAAGGAAGTTCTAATTCCATCCATGGTTACAAACGTTCTGGGAACGCCAAGTTGAGGATAAGATATTGGAGGAGAAGCAACATCTGTGTTTCCCATCATTTTTCCTAACCTGCAATTAAATGGTATTTTCTTGAGGTGTAGGAAGCCTCTTCCCAAAAAAGGTCAACCAACTCCTCGGTGCATTGGAAGAAGGAGGACCTCAAGGGTTTTTGAACAGCAGGGCCAATGGGAATTGTTGTTCCAAGACATCTGGAGAGACTTAAGAGAAAATTGAGGAACACACGAGCTACAGAAACTTGCAGAAGCTATGTGTAACCATCCAATCAATCAATCAATCAATCATCAGAACAGAGTTGGAAGGGACCTTGGAGGTCATCTAGTCTAACCACCTGCTCGAGCAGGACACCCTGTGCCCTTTCGGACAAATGGCTGCCCAGTCTCTTCTTTTTTTTAAAAAAAAAAAAAAACAGTGATGAAGCACCCACAACTTCTGAAAGGAAACAAACCACTTTCAAAACTATTGCCAAGAAAATTGCAAGACCTTATCCAGACTGACTCAAAGAGAAAAAGAAAGAATAAAAGAAAAAAAAGAGTTCATAGAACTTTCCCCTGAATGTTAGTAGAATGCAATGTGAGTCAGAAACAGAAGTTAAATCTGACCTGGGAAAGAAAGAAAGAAAAATCTCAAATGATTGAAAAAAGATTTTTTTAGAATAGAAAGTCATTGTGGATAAGACGGGATGGGGGGGGAGGACCCCAAATTCACATTTGGGCATCTGTATATATTCTAAAATGTATTAGTCATATACTTTCATCCACCTGCTTCTTATAAAACAGTCTGAGCAGCTTTTCAAAATCCATCTCCGGATTCTTAACCTTTCAAACTTCTATCTTAATATCCCCAATAACTCTCTTTTCATTGCTGGGTTAGTTTAATTTTCTAAATTTTACTGTGTGATTATTTGGTGGACTGCAATCAAATGTTCATCCGGCTGGCTTTCTACTTCCTTCTGTTATTTTATTAGGCAGCTTTTTTTTAAGTTCAATATTTTTACTGTTATTTTATGACTTTATATAACCATGGAAGCATCTGTAATGAAGATGTGTGTGTGTGTGTGTGTGTGTGTGTGTGTGTGTGTGTGTAAAGTTTATAAAAATTTTGAGGGTTAGCTGGGAAGACCTTGTTTGATGACCAGATTTCCAGGGAGAGAAAAAAGATTTAAAAAAAAAAAAAGAACTTCATTAAAAATATTCTTCTAAAAGTCACTTTTTTATTTAAACCACCAAAGTATTAAAGAGAGTTGGAACTGTAGTCCAATACATGGTTTATTTCTGTACTGGTTTTCTGTTTGCATTAAGATATTTATTGCTAAAGCATTTAATCAAGTCTTAATTGGACTTGGTACTGTTTATTTTATCATCAAATTTCTATCATGCGATCTCTGTATTTTTCTGCAAAATTTGCAAGATGCAACCTCACATCTTTGATGGACTTGTATAAAGCAAAGAAATACCAGGGCCAGATTTTTGTTTTAATTCCAAATATTCTTAAAACAAAAATAAAACTGAAACCAGATTTTTTTTTTCTTTTAGGACTACTGGACAAAGAACTAGAAAAAAAATCAGTCAGAACATTACATATGTTGACTGCAGTGAGACTCATATATGCACAAAAATGGAAAGACAAATTGTCTATGGAGATTCCCAGTTATTCAGGTCATGGTTATCCCAAAGCAACTGGGCATTCTTCTTTATTTCTTGAAGACATTTCACTTCTCATCCAAGGAGCTTCTTCAATTCTGACTGAATGATAGAGGATGGAAGGGCTTATATTCCTTGTAGCCATCTGGTTGTTAATACTCTTTCTGAGAGTTGTTGAGGCCTCCACTATTCAGTCAGAAGTGAAGAAGCTTCCTGGATGATAAGCAAAATGTCTTCAAGGAAAATCAGAGAAGGTCCAGTTTTTCTTGACTATGAGTAGGACCTTGCTTTTCTTACCACTGAATTGCATTTTGTTGGACAGGGCTCCACGTTCAGGTTTGTCAAAATTGATGAGTGGTCAAAGAAGGAAGGACACACCACAGGACTTTGCAAGGAGAGAGACAGACAGAGAGAGAGAGAGAGAGAGAGGAAGGGAAGGAGGGGGAGAGAGAGAGGGAGAGAGAGGGAGGGAGAGGGAGGGAGAGAGAGAGGGGGAGGGAGGCAAGCAGGGAGGGAGGGAGAGAGAGGGAGGGAGGGAGAGAGAGAGAGGGAGAGAGGGGGAGGGAGGGAGAGAGAGAGGGAGGGAGAGAGAGGGAGGGAGGCAAGCAGGGAGGGAGGGAGGGAGAGAGAGAGAGGGAGGGAGGGGGAGGGAGGGAGAGAGAGAGGGAGGCAGGGAGAGAGAGAGAGGGAGGCAGGGAGAGAGAGAGAGGGAGGGAGAGAGAAGGAGAGAGAGGGAGGGAGGGAGGCAAGCAGGGAGGGCGGGAGAGGGAGGGAGGGAGAGAGAGAGAAGGAGGGAGGGGGGAGGGAGGGAGAGAGAGAGAAGGGGGGAGGCAGGGAGAGAGAGAGGGAGGGAGAGAGAGAGAGAGAGGGAGGGAGGGAGAGAGAGAGAGGGAGGCAGGGAGAGAGAGAGGGAGGGAGAGAGAGAGAAGGAGAGAGAGGGAGGGAGGGAGGCAAGCAGGGAGGGCGGGAGAGGGAGGGAGGGAGAGAGAGAGGAGGGAGGGGGAGGGAGGGAGAGAGAGAGAAGGAGGGAGGCAGGGAGAGAGAGAGGGAGGGAGGGAGAGAGAGAGGGAGGGAGGGAGAGAGAGGGAGGGGGAGGGAGAGAGAGGGGGAGGGAGGCAGGGAGGGAGGGAGAGAGAGAGGGAGGGGGAGGGAGAGAGAAGGAGAGAGAGAAAGAGAGAGAGATGGGCCAATTTACTTAAAGATAAAGAGGTTCTTGAGAGATGTGGCATCCTCAGTTTGTAATCAAGGTAATAAGGCTGATTAAGCTGAATCACTTTTTCCATAGATTAGAATAGATTGGTTTTAATGGTGCAAACAGCTTTCTCTCTTTGACCTTCAATGTTCCCTAGACTTCAGGCTGTTTTCTCAGCACTATTGTTTTTCCCTTTTCCAAAAAAAAAAAAAGGATGGAATTTTTAATTTAAAAAAAAAAACCACATTGTTTTTTTTAAACAAAGCACAAGTTCTTCAAAAGTTTTGAGGATACTGAACCGAGATCTATATCTTTATTCAAAACATAGGTCGACCCACATGGGAACCTCATTCACAGAGGTTGCTGGCAGCCAATTGCCTGCCTGAAATTATTGTCACCTTCCCTGTTATGTTGAACGCTTGGTTCGTGGTAAGACTTTTATTGCAGAAATATTTTGGGTTGCTCCAGTGAGGTTAGGATCCTACACCAAGGTGCAACCAGATGGTGGTGTTTCCCCATGGGACAGTGAACAGAATATTTTAGAATAGAGGTCTTCAAACTTGGCCCTTTTATGACCTGTGGACTATAACTCCCAGAATTCCTCAGCCAGTATGCCTGGCTGAGGAATTCTGGCAGTTGAAGTTCACAGGTCATAAAAGGGCCATGTTTGAAGACCCCTGTTTTAGAAGGTGACGGCCTCATCTTGGGGATAATTAATAGGTGTCCACCTAAGTTAATATTTCCCAAACTGGGCAACTTTCAGAACTGTGGACTTCAACTCCCAGAATTCCTTAACCAAGATGGCTCTCTCTTGTTGAGAATTCTAGGAGCTGAAGTCCACAACTCTTAGAATTCCTCCCTCAATCTTCACTGCAGGCTTTTCTATTGACTTTGTTGTGGGGAACCAACAGCGAAGATCGCAAATGGAAATCATGAGGGCCAGAATTTTATTCATGTGATGCTTTGAGTTCTAAGTTCTAAGCCCCTTCATTGAACACCATTGTAAAAGCCACTGAACCAATGGCCAAATGGCTATAGAAATCCTCAATCATCCAGGTCAGGGGTAGGCAACCTTGGCTCTTTTATGACTGGTGGACTTCAATTCCCAGAATTCCCAGAACTCGTGGACTTCAATTCCCAGAATTCCTGAACCAGCCATGCTGGCTCAGGAGTTCTGGGAGTTGAAGTCCACCAGTCATAAAAGAGCCAAGGTTGCCTACCCCTGATCTAGGTCATGGTTATCCCAAAAGTGCTTTTTCAAAAGACAACTGGACTTTCTTGGGTTGTTCTTTGAAAACCTTTCGCTTCTCTTCCAGGAAGCTTCTTCGGTTCTAACCTCAGTTCTTCAGTTCTAAAATTCTTCAATTAAAACTGAAGAAGCTTCTGGGATGAGAAGCGAAATGTTTCCAAAGTGGAAAGAAACGCCAAGAAAGTCCAGCTGACTTTTGAAAAAGCATCTTTGGGTGATCTTTGCAGCTGTTTCCATTCCAAGATCATTTCAAAACATCTACCCAGGAGTTACATAGCAATCCTGGAGCGAGGCGTGACGGGTAGTCCTCGTCTTATGACCACAATTGAGCCCAAAGTTTCTGCCGTTTGTTAAGTGAGTTTCGCCCCATTTTATGATCTTTCTTGCCACAGTTGATAAGTGAATCACTGCAGTTGATAAGTTATTAAACTGGTTGTTAAGTCAGTCTGGATTCCCCATTAATTTTGTTTGTCAGAAGGTGGCAAAAGGCGACCCCATGACCCCAGGGACGCTGCAACGGTCACAAGTATGAACCAGTTGACAAGCGTCTGAATTTTGGTCACATGACCATAAGCTGTCACTGTGAAAAACGGTCCGAAGTCGCTTTTTTTCAGTGCCGTGGTAACTCTGAGTGGTCACTAAATGAACTGTGGTAAGTTGAGGACTAGGGTGTGACTCCTCCACATATTTCTGAGCCTTCTCACAACTGAATTGACTCACGTGCCATCTCATTCGGTGTTGCTTCTTAGCAATCACACCAATGGACCTTCTCCAGGATAAGCAGTTTCCAATCTGCCCTGTATTTTCCCACCCAAAACAGCCTGCCATTCTGACTGATGGGAAAAGTGAGGTTAGCCTGACCTTTGGATCTTAAAGATTTTAAGGAAGAACAGCAAATTCTCCCTTGCCTGCTTACGTTTCCTTCTCCTGAGCAGATAAGGCAGACATTCATTAAAGCTGCTCAACATAAACAGAAGATAGGAACAGGGCCAAATTAGTTCCTGTGTTTATTTCCTCTTATTAAGGACTTCAGCTCTTGAGCTAATAGGTTCAGGTTTTTAATCTGCTACACTAAAAAAAAAAAAAAAAAAAATTCCACTGAGCATATGGTTCCTAAATCCTTTTAGTCATAATCCCAGTAAAGCAAATACAATAGTTCATTTAGTGACCATTCTAAATTACAGCACTGAAAAAAGTGACTTACAACCGTTTTTCACACTAACAGCATTCCCCACGTGATCAAAATTCAGATACTTGGCCACTGACTCATATTTATGACGATTGCAGGGTCCCAGAGTCATGTGATCCCCTTTTGTGACCTTCTGACAAGCAAAATCAATGGGGAAGCCAGATTCGCTTAACAACCGTGTCACTAACAACTGCAGTGATTCACTTAACAACTGTGGCAAGAAAGGTCATAAAATGTGGGACACAGATCCGGAGACAGATTACTCTCAAAAGAGCCCATGAAATGGCCTTCAATCTTTAGTTTGGATGTTCTTCCAATTTCAATTTTTCCTTGATGTCGCTCCAGAATCAGGTACCCGAAGAAGCTGGAAGGGCCTCAACAGGTCCCATGATGCTATGTACGTTATTTTCTTCACACAAGGATGTCATGATGGCTTCAAGTATCCCGTTAGCACTCGACAACCTTGGAATTAGGATGACAAACTGTGCTTCTCAACCTTGGCAAGCTTAAAATGTGTGGACTTCAACTCCCAGAATTCCCCAGCCATCCATCCTGGCTACGGAATTCTGGGAGTTGAAGTCCACACACCTGACAAGGTTAAGAAAAACAGGGAAAACTGATTTCACAAATTTGTGAACGTTTGAGAAAAGTATCTTTCCTGGCAAGCGAAAGCCCACCAAGTCATGCACTGGCTTTATAAAATATGTTAAAACTTCTTGTCCTCTGGGTTCCAGAGTATAATCTGGAATAATCAGAGTATAATTCCCTCCACAGGAGAGAAAACTGTTGCGGAGGATCTAGACCAGGGGTGTCAAATTCAATTTCATTGAGGGCCGCATCAGCATTGTGGTTGCCCTGGGGGGGGGGACCGGGTGGGTGTGACCAGGATGGGTGCGGCCTACTGAGTGGGTGTGGCTGGAGTGGGTGTGGCCTACTGGGTGGGTGTGGCCAGCTCTACATCGTTTGTGTCAAGGGTGCCTGTGGGGGCCTGGGCAGGAGTGGGACAGATCTGAGGGTCTCTGGCAGAAGGCGGTGGGACCGGGGCAAGCGCCAAGGCATGGTCCATTTCTTCATTCCTCACAAAGGGTGACACCTCCCCAGCATGCACCCAGGGGGCAGGGCCGACGCGGCAGGGGCTGGTTCCTCGCTGTTTCCGGACGGCCTTGTGGAGCTAAGACTGAATGCGTTTCAGCATAGAGGGCCACCACAAAATTGTACATTGGCTCCCGGCCGGCCTGGGCCAGGGCCAAGGCAGCGGGGGCTGTTCCCTCACTGTTTCCAGGATGGCTTTGGGGGCCACATGAAACCACTTTGCGGGCTGCATCCGGCCCCCGGGCCTTGTGTTTGACATGTCTGATCTAGCAAAATTCAGCGGTGGTAGTTATGAATGTGTACGTGCTTAAGGCAAGAAACCAGCACAGACATTTTCTGAGAAACCTAAAGAATTCTATCTATCTTCAAACATTCTTTGAAACTTCGGCTCATGTCCATCTTTCAAATATGTACCAGGGGCTTAAGCGCTAATTAGATCTCTCCGAATGAAATGCAAACAAACTCACCGATTGATGGATCTTGACAATATCACTGACAAAGTCAGAAGAATGCAGCCATGTGGACCAGCCTCAAACTGAAAGACAGATCAAGGGGAAGATGGAACATGAAAAATATGGAGTGATGACCAAAATAGGGGCCTCCCTAGGCAAAGCATTTGTGGTTGAACAAAAAATGCGCACAATGATTCTTCTTAGTTTCTGGAATGTTTCACTTAGCAATGTAAATTTTGGGCTCCATTGTGGTCGTAATTCGAGGACTACCTGCATGGGTTAGAACTAAGAAGAAGTTTCCTGACAGTGAGAACAATTAACCAGTGGAACAACCTGCCTCCAGAAGTTGTGAATGCTCCAACACTAGAAGTTTTTAAGAAGAGACTGGACAGCCATTTTTCCGAAATGGTATAGGGTCTACTACCTGGGCAGGGGGTTGGACTAGATGACCTCCAAGGCCCCTTCCAACTTTAGTATTGTTGTTGTTGTTGTTGTTGTTGTTATTTGTCTGCTTTTCATTCAGGAACTCCTTGAGAGACCTCCCTTTTCCTATTTTAATGCCAATAATCAGCAGGGCAAGCAAGACAGAGAGAGACGACGGTTCAAAATTACCCTGCCCCTATTTACGGACAGACTAGAAGCTGGCTCAACCCTGTTGCTGAAATGGAATATTTGTGTGACAGTGTCACGGTAGTGGTGACGTCTTTGTGGGGTTTTCAACATACAACTTTGTTTCCACTAGCAATTAGGAACAAATCCCTATAACTTTGGAAGGCTTTTAAAAACCTTTTGGACAAGAATGCTTATCCTTGACTTACGCCACTTTTTTCTGTGACACCACCATTTTTCACACTTGCGACTGTTGCTGCTTCCCCATGCTCACCTGATCAAAATCCAGACCCCTATGACGGCTTTTGGGTCCCTTTTGTGATCTTCTGGCAAGCAAACTCAATGGGGGGGGAAGCCAGACTCACTTAACAACCCTGTTACTAACTTAACAATTTCAGTGATTCATTTAACGACTGTAGCAAGAAAGGCCGTAAAGCGGGGCAAAACTCACTTAACAACTGTCTTGCTTAGCCACAGAAATTTTGGGCTCAGTTGTATTTTAGGGACTGCTTGTATCTTTGCATTGCCCCTTGTGTGTGTTTTTTGTGCTGAAGCTGGAGCCCACCTACCTTTATAATCCACTTTTTAAAAGCTAATAAGCCGGTTGGTTCACAAAGGTGGCAACTGCAACAGCACAACGACAGCCCTGCCTTTTTCTGACCTACATCGGGAGCCAGTGGAGAAATCCACCCCTTCCCTCAGACCCTAATTAGCCTGTCCTTCCTTAATTTTCAGACCAAAATAAGATGGGCAAATGTAGTTCAGATGGGTAAAGCCATTAAAACATAATTCAGCCTGTTCCACAAACATTGTTCTTAAGGACCACTCAAAACAATTTCTTAGAGAGAGGAAAAAGGCGAGAAATCTTAGATGGACTTTTTGATGAAGAAAAGGACTCGTTTGGTGATTTATGGATTTGGGAAATTTAAAAAAAAAGGTTCTGGGGAAATGGAAAAAAAATAGATGTCAATTATTCTGTTATTTGGCAGAAAGAAGGGAGGAAGTTGTAGTTTTGTGTTTTCCTTCTTTCTCCACTTCATTTCACTTTCCTTGACTTCTTTATTTGTCTTAGTTTTTCTTTTACTTTTTTTATATCGTTTATTGTATTGAAACGCTCTTAAGATATCCATACGTATATGTATTACTGTGTATGCCTAGAGTACTCAGAATAATCCCATAGTGATGTGGGCAGCAAATAAATTTAACAAATAAAATAAATGTGTTTGTTTTTGTGTTTGTGTGTGTGTATGTGTGTGTGTACGCTCATGCATCATTGGATGCTCCTGCCATTTTATTACAAAAAGCCACTTTCAATTCATGGCAAAGGTACTGGATTACCAGCCATTCTTACCTCACAGAGTTATTGTTCTGAGGAAAAATAGGAGGAGGAAACATCAGTATGTTGTCTATAACTGCTGAGGGAAAGGCGGTGCATGAATCTAACAGACAAACATACTGTACAGTATTAAACTGTTCATTTATTACCTTCTAAAACACTGGCGTTCTTGGCTATTATTTATTGCTTAATTGTTTCATTCTGCTGTCTATCTGAGCCAGTGTGGCCTAGAAACCAGGAGAACGTGAATTCTAGTCCTGCCCTGAGCACAAAGCCAGCTGGGTGACTTTAGGCCAATCATCAGGAGATGGTGAATTCTAGTCCCCCCTTGGGCATAAAAACTGACTGGGTGGCTTTGGGCCAATCACCAGAAGACAGTGATTTCTAGTCCCACCTTAGACATAAAAACTGACTGGGTGACTTTCAGCCAATCACCAGGAGACAGAGAGTTCTAGTCCCTCCTTAGGCATGAAAGCTGGCTGGGTGGCTTTGGGCCAATCACCAGGAGACGGTGAGTTCTAGTCCCACCTTAGACATAAAAACTGACTGGGTGACTTGGGGCCAATCACCAGGAGACAGGGAATTCTAGTCCCTCCTTAGGCATGAAAGCCAGCTGAGTGGCTTTGGGCCAATCACCAGGAGACGGGGAGTTCTAGTCCCACTTTAGGCATTAAAGCCAGCTGGGTGACCATAAGCCAGTCATTCCCTCAACCTAACCTACCTCACAGGGTTTTTGTTGTACAGAAAGTAGGAGGCGGAAGGAGGTCATAAGTCACCTTAATTGTCACCTTGAATTATTTATAAAGTACAGGTGGTCCTTGCTTAACAACTAGCCTCTTAATGAACTTCTTAGTAAAGTTACAACAATAACCCCTCTTCCAAAAGGGATTTGGGACCCAGTTCTGGGGTTACGATGGAGACACACACACACACACACACACACAGAAAGATCATGTGGCCATTTTGGACTCTTGGCAACAAGCTCACTTTTACCACTGTTCTGCAGTCACATTACAGTGACTTATTTTATTTTATTTTTTGCCAGTTTCTGGCCTTTTCATTTGATTTACGCCCCCCCCCAAAAAAAAACCAGATTCGCTTTGCAACTACTCCATTTGCTTCACGACTGCAGCCAAAACAAGTTGCAAAGGAGGTTAGACATGTGGGCGCCTTGACTTATGACCATCCTGACTTACGACAGAAATTCTAGCCTCTGTTACAGTCGTAATGCTAAATCCTACCTTTAATAAAGGGAGGATTTTTTTTTAAAAAAAAAAAAAACCTAAATAAAATAAGATAAACCGGAAGGCAGTTAAGAGCCGGGTCTAAGCCACACGTCCCTTCCTGATGAACTGGTGTGTCTTTCCTAGACAAGGTGCTTTTAAACACACAAGCAAAAAACGACAACAAGGCGTGAGGTGTATAATTTGAGGGCCCCGCACCCGCCTCATACCTGATGGATATTCTGTTGTAGGAACTTCAGCAGATCTTCGTATTTTGTGATGAAGTGCAACAGAAGCTGCAACAAGAGAGGAAAATTAAACGTTGATATCTAGGTGACAAAATCACCCCAAATGACGCTCTTTTGAAGCAGATGTGCGAATTCTCCTGGATTGGAAGAGAAATATGTGGCTGGCTTGGAAATTCATGGGAGCTGAAGTCCATCTGTCTTAAAGTAGCCCAATATGGCAAACAATGAATTGCAGTTGCATGTAAGTTTTCTTAATCCTGGAGGGCAATGACTTTTTTTTTTCCTGATCAGCGTTCAGATATTTTTCTTTCTAAAATAAACAAAACAGCCACTCAACTTTGGCGGCACTTGCTCATCTAGGCTACCCGTTTGTCAGGGCCACCTGGACTTTGGGTAATGTTCAGAGGAAAGGGAAGCAAGAATTCAGAACATCTGACAGCTTTTTTGGAAAGCTGAGATGAAGGGAAACAGGTTGCGTTTCCCACATCTGCCTGGTGGAATTGGGTGTCTCACACGTACCAACTCCAAACCGCCAGTACCAAGAGGGTTTAAGTTACTAAGAGGATAAGCCTAAAGATTTATTTATGCTTATCTGGTTTCTCACCAACTTCCAGACACTGAATATATCTTTTCCATTTAGCTTCTCTCTCTCTCTCTCTCTCCCTCTTTCCCCTCCTCTTTATCTCTTTCTCTCTGTCTCTCTCCCTCTTTCCCCTCCTCTTTATCTCTTTCTTTCTGTTTCTCTCCATCTCTTCTCTCCTTCTCTCTCTTTCTCTTTCTTTCTTTCCTTCTCTTTTTGTCTCTCTCCTGTTTCTCCCTCTCTCTCTCCCTCTCTCTTTCCCCTCCTCTCTCTCTCCTCCTCTCTCTCTCTCTCTCTCTCTTTCTCCCTCTCTCCCTTACTCTCTCAGTGGGGGGCCAGAATAACGTCTTCCTTTGATAAATAATTAAAATTTGAAGCAGCCTCAGTGACATCCCATAGCTTGGAAAACAATTGTTCAAATTTGGATATAGTATAAAAATACAATCATTCTAGTTCTATCAGGGAGGGAGAGAGGGAGGGGGGAAGGGAAGGAAGGAAGGATGGATGAAAAGGAACATAAAAAAGAAAGAGAGAGAAAGAAAGGGAGGGAGGGAAGGAGGGAGGAAGAAAGGAAAGAGGAAGGAAGGAAGGAGGAAGGAAGGAGAAAGGGAGGGAGAGAAGGAGAGAGGGAGAAAGAAAGGAAGGAAGGAGAGAGAAAGAAAGGGAGGGAGGGAAGGAGGGAGGAAGGAAGGATGAAAAGGAACATAAAAAAGAAAGAAAGAGGGAGGGAAGGAAGGAGGAAGGAAGGAGAAAGGGAAGGAGAGAAAGAGGGAGGGAGGAAGAAAGAAAGGAAGGAAGAAAGGAAGGAGAGAGAAAGAAAAGGAGGGAGGGAGGGGAGGAAGGATGAAAAGGAACATAAAAAAGAGAAAGAAAGGGAGGGAGGGAAGGAGGGAGGAAGGAAGGAGGAAGGAAGGAAGGAGAAAGGGAGGGAGAGAAAGAGGGAGGGAGAAAGAGAAAGAAAGGGAGGGAGGGAGGGAAGGAGGGAGGAAGGATGAAAAGGAACATAAAAAAGAAAGAAAAAGAAAGGGAGGGAGGGAAGGAGGGAGGAAGGAAGGAAGGAGAAAGGGAGGGAGAGAAAGAGGGAGGGAGGAAGAAAGAGAGAAAGAAAGGGAGGGAGGGAGGGAAGGAGGGAGGAAGGAAGAAAGGAAGGAGATGAAAAGGAACAAAAAAGAAAGAGAGAGAGGAAGGGGAGGGAAGCAGAGAGGAGCAATAGATGATGAAGAGAAACAGGGGGGGGAGCCAGGGAGGGACACAGGGAGGGAGGAAAAAGTCTAAATAAAAATGTACCATTTCTAAGATCCCGTCTGGCTTATATTTTCCCGCAGGCGTGAACTGCTGTATTCCTGTAGACCTGAAAAGGTCATAAAAACAAAACATTCTGATTTTCTCGAATGCCAGGGCAAAAAAGCAATAACCTGTGGGTGATTCAGCAGACCTATTTAGCGTATTCTTTCTATTTTGAAGTTTTCGCTGTTTTCATATTTCCTGAGGGTTGGCTGAAAGGAGTTTCAGTTTAATAGGAGCCGCCACCCCCCCCCCCACACACCCCCACCACCACCATGCACTCCCAAAACCTTCAGATGAGCTTCAGGAAGACAGTATGAAGTTAGCATTGCTTAGCTATGGGGCGGAGAGAAGGGGGGGTCAGGGAGAAGAAGTGGGGGGTAGAACATCACTAGCCAAGAGAGCTTCATTTCTGTTCAAATTAAATTCTGAATGGGCACGCTGGAACATACAGCTCGTCCTCAACATATAAATGTTTGTTTAGTGACCGTTCGAAGGTACAACAGAACAGGGTGAAAAAAGTGACCTAGGACTGTTTTCACACTTAACGCTGTTGCAGCATCCCCGTGGTCACGTGATAGAAACTGACATGTACTTACGACAGTTATCCCAGGTTCATGTGATCAAAAACGCGGACACTTGGCAACTGACATGTATTTATGGCAGAGTCCCTGGGTCATGGGATCCTTTTTACGACCTTCTGGCAAGCAAACTCAGTGGGGAAGCCAGGTTTAACCACTGTGTTATTATTATTATTATTTTAACAACTGCAGTGATTCACTTAACAACTGTGAAGGTCATAAAATGGGGCAAAGCTCACTTAACAAATGTCTCACTTAGCAACAGAAATTTTGTGGCTCAGTTGCGGTCATAAGCCAAGGACTATCTGTAAGGCTATATGCCCACAGCACAGGAAAATCTGTAATAATTACCTATTGTTGAAGGAAGCCACTGTTTCATTATTATTCCTCTGTTGGTTGTTATTATGGAATAGTCTTCAAATTTCAACAGTTTGTTTAGTGACCGTTCAAACTTACACTGGCACTGAAGAAAGTGACTTATGACCATTTTTCACACTTACGACCGCTGCAGCATCCCCTTGGTCACGTGATCAAAATTCGGATGCTTGGCAACTGGCTCATATTTACGACCATTGCAGTGTCCCAGGGTCATGTGACCTTCTGAACAGCCAAGTCAATGGGGGAAATGAGATTCACTTAGCAACCGTGGCCAGAAAAGTTGTAAAATGGGGCAAAGCTCACTTAACAAATGTCTCACTTAGCAACATAAATTTTGGGGCTCAGTTGCGGTCATAAGCTGAGGACTGCTTGTACAGCGGAGCTTCTTGGTGAATGAAGGCGGAGCCTGCAATTTTGGGGGTCTTCTGCCATTCCAGGTCTCCCATCGGAGAAGGTGAAAATGAGTTTGGATGGGAGGGAGAGCAGGACAAGGAAAGGGTGTTCTTTGTAAAACAAAAAACAAAATTGTACCTCTCACTTACAAAGTCACCACCACTTTGTCATTGCCACCTGCACGCCATAAAATACTGGCAAGAGCTAAAATGAGACACTGGATCCTTTCAGCGTCTGATGGCCGAAGGCACCTGCAGGTTGTAATGAAAAAGAGAGAGATCATAATCAAGAAACTACCAAGAAGAAAAGAATACTTCCACCAACACTGACAGAACAAGCCAAGGTATATAAACAGAGAATAAAACCCCACTCTCCCTTCTAGCACTGATGATGTTACCTAGTTGGGTCATGAAATGTCCACAAGGAAACAACCAAGCTCAGAGAGCACCAAGGACTCTATAGATCTCGACCATCTCCTCCTCCTCCCCCTCCTCCTCCCCCTCCTCCTCCTCCTCCTCCTTTTCAACCCCACTCCCTTCCACCACTGATGATGTTATCTAGCTGGGTCAGGAAATGTCTGCAAGAAAACCATCTATCTCAGAGAGCACCAAAGACTCCATCATCATCATCATCATCATCCCTCCTCCTCCTCCTCCTCTTCCTCCTCCTTCAAACCCCCCTCCTTTCCACCACTGATGATGTTATCTAGCTGGGTCAGGAAATGTCTGCAAGAAAACTACCAATCTCAGAGAGCACCAAGGACTCCACAATCATCATCATCAACCTCCTCCTCCTCCTCCTCTTCAAACCCCACTCCCTTCCACCACTGATGTTGTTATTTAGTTGGGTCATGAAACGTCTACAAAAAAACCACCAACCTCAGAGAGCACCAAGGACCACACAGACCTCTTCTTCCTCATTTTCCCCACCCCCTTTGTCCTCCACTATGCAAACTCCACTCCCTTCTAGCAGTGATGCTGTTCCCTAGTTGGGTCATGAAATGTCTGCAGGAAAACAACCAAGCTCAACCAAGAGCACCAAGGGTCGCACAATTCAACCCTGAGCTACGAAGATTCTCTTCTAGAGAGAGACATAAGCAGCAAGGGAAATGTACAGTCTAGGATGGTGGTAGGTGGCCAAAAGACTCTTTTTCTGATTTCTATATTGCATCTCATAGGCCTTGATGGCCAGGGCGGTTGGGAATTGTAGTCAGAGATACCCAAGCTCTCAGCACCCATAGCCCAGGAGACCATCAAGTTGAGATCTGAAGACCAACTTGGATGCACAAAGCTTTCCTTTCAGCATGACGTTCTGACTGCTGGACTCTCCCTTTGCAAACTTGCCTGGTGTCATGGGAGTTGGGAAGATCAATAAGTCTAATGCCCACATGAGAGCACCTCCATCTTTTGGGGGGCTTTGGTATTCCTTGCAGAAGCCTGCAAGATGTGATGAAATATAGTCCATAGAGCAGTGGTTCTCAACCTGTGGGTCGGGAACCCATTTGGGGTCGAACGACCATTTCACAGGGGTCGCCAAACAACGCAATCCGCTATTTTTTTCCCCTTTTCCTTAGCTGTGCTCCTCCCTTTTATTCTATTGGCTTTCGAAAACCAATAGAATAGACTCTCTTGAATAGAGTCTCATTCTATTGGCTTTCAAAAGCCAATAGGAATTGTCCAGGCTGTCTCTGCCCTGTTGAGCCCACCAAAAGTCCCATTCTGCAAACGGTGCTGCAAGTTGTCTGCAGCGAAGGCGAGCTGTCTGGAAGCTTCCACCTCTCCCTGCTGAGCAACTACTAAAAATGTAAGTAAAAGAGGGCCAGGGGTGGGAGGTTGGAGGCCGGTGGGCGCAGGGAGGGTCCTCGACTTACGACCGGCTGGGTAGTCCTTGACGTACGACCGGTTGGGTAATCCTCCACTTACGACCGGTTGGGGGGTCGCGGCATTAAAAAGGTTGAGAACCACTGCCGTAGAGGCTCCTTCTCAGAGGGCTAAGAGACAGCAGATATTGGAATATCTTGTGGACAGGAAGGGGGCAAAGTCAGATCCTCCCTAGAGCTTCACAGAATATCTCTATACATATGCAGCTAACCTGGCAAGATTCTGTCTGTAGGTGAACGACATTAAACCTGCATGTCATTCTTGGTTCTTCAGTCCTAACAGTAGCCCCCTCTTTTGGTCTGAGGCAGCACTGCCCACCCTTTGAGTGGGAATTTCAACTCCCAGAATCCTTCAGTTAATGAATTCTGAGAGTTGTCTACTTGTGCCCCACATTGTTGCACTGAGCAAGTGATTGGTTTCGCTGCCTAGGACAGGGGTAGGCAACCTTGGCTCTTTTATGACTCGTGGACTTCCACTCCCAGAATTCCTGAGCCAGCCTGGCTCAGCTTGGAAACCTCTCCCTTTCCCCTCAGCACGGCTGGCTCAGGAATTCTGGGAGTTGAAGTCCACAAGTCATAAAAGAGCCAAGGTTGCCTACCCATGGACTAGGCCTAGGCCGCTTTATGACTGATGGACTTCAACTCCCAGAATTCCTGAGCCAGCATGGCTCAGCTTGGAAACCTCTCCCTTTCCCCTCAGCACGGCTGGCTCAGGAATTCTGGGAGTTGAAGTCCACAAGTCATAAAAGAGCCAAGGTTGCCTACCCATGGACTAGGCCTAGGCCGCTTTATGACTGATGGACTTCAACTCCCAGAATTCCTGAGCCAGCATGGCTCAGCTTGGAAACCTCTCCCTTTCCCCTCAGCACGGCTGGCTCAGGAATTCTGGGAGTTGAAGTCCACAAGTCATAAAAGAGCCAAGGTTGCCTACCCATGGACTAGGCCTAGGCCGCTTTATGACTGATGGACTTCAACTCCCAGAATTCCTGAGCCAGCATGGCTCAGCTTGGAAACCTCTCCCTTTCCCCTCAGCATGGCTGGCTCAGGAATTCTGGGAGTTGAATTCCATGGGTCATAAAAGAGCCAAGGTGGCCTACCCCTGGCCTAAGGGGAAATGTACAATGTCGACGCACCTAAGGCTGAGGGTTAGAGAATTAGGGTTCAGATTAGGGTTAGGGTTAGGGCAGGGGTGTCAAACTGCCAGCCCGCAGGCCGGATGCATCATGCCGAAACTGCACCCACCCCACCTCCGACAAGGGGGGAAAAGTTGCAATATGTCACGACACGTCACGTGATGTGGCGAGTTTGACACCCCTGGGTTAGGGATTAGAGTTGTGCTGCTGGGTATTAGGTGTTAGGGGTTGGGATTAGGGTTAGGGATTAGGGTTAAGGTATGGTTATGGTTAATGCTTAGGGGCTAGAGTTAGAGGCTAGGGCATTAGAGCTAGAATTAAGAGTTAGGGTTAAAGAGGGTTAGAAGATTAAGATTAAGGGTTAGAGTTAAGGGATATGGTACTGAGAGTTAGGTGTTAGAGTTAGGATTAGGACTAGGGTTAGGGATTATGATTAATGTTTAGGGATTAGGGCTAGAGAGGAAAGTGTTAGGGCTAGAGTTAATGGTTAAGATTAGGAAGGTTAACAGGTTAAGTTTAAGGGTTAGGGTTAAGGTAAGGGGCTAGTGAGTTAGGGTTCATAGGATCAGTGTTATATACTTATAAGGTTAAAGATTAGAGTTAGGGTTAAAGTGTATCGGTGGGGTATCAGTAGAGTATATCAGTGGGGTGTCACCAAGATAGACCGAGACAAATGTTGCCTGAGATGCTGGGGTGCATTGCACCCCCATTCACACATTATACACCCCCTGAAATTCCCAGCCCTGTGATCACCTGCCTTTTGCAAAACAGAGAACAAGATTTCAGCTGGATAATTCACCTCGACTCCCCTTCCCTCTGTCATCCTTGGCTAATACAATCCCTGGTTGTTTAGTCAGAGGCACGGAATCAAAATCATGTGAAGTATTAGTACCGATTTATAAAACTTTAGTAAGGCCACACCTGCAATGCTGCATCCAGTTTTGGTCACCACATTACAAAAAAGAGGTTGAGTCTTTGGAAAAATGCAAAGAGCAACTAAGACGATTAAAGATGTGGAGACTAAAACAAATGAAGAACATTTGCTGGAACTAGGTAGAACTAGTCTAGTGAAGAGAAGGACCAGGGGTGACATGATAGCAGTCTCCCAATATTTGAGGGGATGCCACAAAGAAGAGGGGGGTTCAACCTATCTACCAAAGCGCCAGAAGGCCGGACAAGAAGCAAGGGGTGGAAACTACGTAATCAAGGAGAGAAGCAGCCTAGAATTAAGGAGAAACTTCCTAACAGCGAGGACAATTAGCCAGTGGAAACAGCTTGCCTTCAGAAGTGATGGGTGCTCCATCACTGGAGGATTTTAAAGAAGAAACTTGACAGCCACTTGTCTGAAATGGTATAGGGTCTCCTACTTAAGCAGGGGGCTGGATTGGAAGACCTCCAGAGTCCCTTTCCAGTTCTATTCTGAACTGAACTAAAATCTGCATGATTTCCATGGCTTATACTTTTCAACTCCACCACAGAGGTCAAAACTAGGACCACCCCCATTTCCCCACAACAGTGGAGGGGGAATTTCCTTGAACGGGAATGGAAAAAAACCTGCCGGGCCCTCGGGGAACGTGGACTTACCTAACCGTGTTGTTCCGGCTACTGTCCCCAAAGATAAGATGTTGGAGGACGTGGGCTTGAACGGCTGCCAGGACCCCGCACGGCCCACCCTGGAAGAGGCCAGGAAAGAATGGAGGAAATCAACACGTGTGAAAGTCCTTTGCAGCCTGGATCTCTTTCACCTGCCTGATGGCCTCTCCCCACCGCTGCTGTCCTTGGCCGCTCTCCGGTGACCCTCACGGACACAATGAGATCTGGCGCTGCCAGGTTCTTAATTAAAACTTCAGGCCCCTGGATGTTTTCCTAAAAAGGCCAAGCCAGGTTAGGTACGTGGCGGCTTTGTTCTGGCCAGCAAAATCGAAAGCATCTGGGTTTTCTGATGGTTAAAAGATTAGGGGGGAGAGGAACAGCCACGCAGGATGATTTTAAAGTCCTGTTAAAAGGGCTCAAGTTGGACACATAAAACACGGCAACTCACTTAGAATTTGGGTTGGGGGGGGGGCTGAAAGCTTTCCTCCCACCTAGAATTTGGGTTGGGGGAGGGGGGTTGAAAGCTTTCCTCCACCCCTCCCCCTTCAGGGCATTATTGATCCATAGGAAATGCTTTCGAATGAAAAAAATAAATGTACAGCTAGATCAGCGGTTCTCAACCTGTGGGTCGGAACCCCATTTGGGGTCAAACGACCATTTCACGGGGGTCGCCAAACAACGCAGTCCGCCATTTTTTCCCCCCTTTTCCTTAGCTGTGCTACTCCCTTTTATTCTATTGGCTTTTGAAAGCCAATAGAATAGACTCTCTTGAATAGAGTCTAATTCTATTGGCTTTCAAAAGCCAATAGGAATTGTCCAGGCTGTCTCTGCCCTGCTGAGCCCGCCAAAAGTCCCATTCTGCAAACGGTGCTGCACTAGTTGAGTAGTCCTCGACTTACGACCGGTTGAGTAGTCCTCGACTTACGACCAGTTGGGGGTCGCGGCATTAAAAGGTTAAGAACCACTGAGCTAGAGCTTGACTTACAATCACAATGGAGCCCAATTTTTATGTTCATTAAGCAAGACAGTTGTTAAATGAGTTCTGCCCCACTTTATGAGCTTTCTCGCCAGAGTTGTTAAGCGAATCTGGGTTTCCCCACTGGCTTTGCTTGTCAGGAGGTCGCAAAAGGGGATCACGTGACACCCCCCCGAGACGCTGCGACCGCCGTAAATAGGAGTCAGTTGCCAAGCGTCTGAATTTTAATCACGTGATGCTACAGCGGTCGTTAAGTGTGAAAAATGGCCATAAGTTACTTTTCCCAGTGCCGTAACTTCAAACAGTCACCAAATGAACTGTTATGTTGAAGACTTACCTGTATCAGGAATTTGCTACCAAATGATAGGCCGAGATACGGGGTGGAAGCTTTCTCTCTATGTCTCAGAGGAAGGAGGATTTTTAAAATCGTTTTTCAAGAGAAGGACTACCCTTTATTAACAGCTAAGAAGGACGGAGAATCAGAGATGGATTCTTTCTATATATTTTTTCTCTTGGGAATAAATTGGATTAGGGCAGGGCTAGGCCACCTTGGCTCTTTTATGACTCGTGGACTTCAACTCCCAGAATTCCTGAGCCAGCCATGCTGAGAGGAAAGAGAGAGGTTTCCAAGCTAAGCCATGCTGGCTCAGGAATTCTGGGAGTTGAAGTCCATGAGTCATAAAGCGGCCTGGGCCTAGGCCAGAGATAGGCCACCTTGGCTTTTTTATGACTTATGGACTTCAACTCCCAGAATTCCTGAGCCAGCCATGCTGAGGGCAAAGGGAGAGGTTTCCAAGCTGAGCCATGCTGGCTCAGGAATTCTGGGAGTTGAAGTCCACGAGTCATAAAAGAGCCAAGGTGGCCTATCTCTAGCCTAGACAATGGAAAGTGTCTATGAAAGTGTCCATCATCCAGGTCATGGTTGTCCCAAAGGTGCTTTTTCAAGAGGCAACTGGACTTTGTTTTTGCTTGAAGTTTCCCTTCTCATGTAAGAAGCTTCTTTAGTTCTGACTGAATGGTGGAGGTTGGAAGTGGCATCATCAATTCTCAGAAAGAGTACAAACGACCAGATGACTGCAAGGAATGTAAGTCCTTTCCTCCTCCAGTCAGAACTGAAGAAGCTTCTTGGATGAGAAGCAAAATGCCTTCAAAGAAAAACAGAGTCCAGATTGCCATTTCAAAAATGCACCTTGAGACAATGGAAAGTTCCTTGCAGGTGAAGTTTACCAACTCTAGTCAGCGAGAGCTTCTTAGTGATTCGGGGAGCCCGATGGGAAGTGGTTACCTTTTTTTGCACAATGCCGTATTTCAACTGCGGGTTTTCGCTGAATGTAAAACTCTGGATTTTCCATTCTTCATGGAAGCATCCAAGACTGGAGCCGAAAAGCAGAGTTTTTAGGTCCTTTATTAACAGAAAAAAGGAAAGGTAGAATAAAAGAAAGAGCAGATATGAAAGAAAAAACTCCTACATTTATTTGGGAAACACATATAATGACAAAGACCGAGAGACACCCTCTTAAACCAGGGAAGACAAAGCTGGAGAACATATATACAGGTAGTCCTCAACTTACAACAAATCCACTTAGTGGCCATTCAAAATGACAATGGAAAAAAGTGGCTTAAGGCCGTTTTCCACACCTACGACCGTTGCAGCATCCCTGTGGTCACATGATCAAAATTCAGACACTGCCACTGACTCATATTTATG
Organism: Crotalus adamanteus; assembly: GCA_039797435.1. NCBI lineage: Eukaryota > Metazoa > Chordata > Lepidosauria > Squamata > Viperidae > Crotalus > Crotalus adamanteus. The sequence goes on from CM077936.1 coordinate 5,423,190, forward strand.
ACGGTTGTAGTGTCCCAGGGTCACGTGATGCCCTTTTGCGACCGTCTGGCAAGCAAAGACGATGGGGGAAGCCAGGCTGACTTAACAACTGTGTTTCCAGCTTAACAACTGCAGTGATTCACTTAGCAACTGGGGCAAGAAAGGCCATAAAATGGGGTAAAACTCACTTAACAACTCTCTCACTTAGCCACATAAATTTTGGGCTCACTTGTGAACGTACGTTGAGGACTACCTGTAATCTCCCACTTAACCCCTATGCTATAAATGGTGCATTAACTTGGCATATGCTTTCTTTTTCCTTATAATGTTGTTTCAGCAAAAATGAGTCATGGCAAGCAAAATGAGGTTTGGCTGCAGATCCCTTCTGCATTTCTTCACCCTGCCCATCGTTTTGAAAAGTCTCTTTTCAAGTTTAATTGCTAAAACAAAACTTAAGAGAATTGCTGCTCAGGAATCTATCATTAATGCCAACTTGCATTTGCTTACCATTTCTCCAACCAGCAAACACTTTTAAATGACATCAGAAGGGACAAATTAACAAAAGAGATAAAAGAAAAGGAAGACACAGAGTACTATCTAATATGGAACAAGTGGTATGACTAGTTGGAGACTAGAAATAATAGAGGAGAATAAATATGGAAAGGTTGAAAGTGGAAAATGTGTGTATAATAATGTATAGTCATAATAATATGTATTATTCTTAGTATAAAATGTAGTATGAAGGAAGAAAAATGCAAATAAGAAACAACGGGACAACAAGGACAAATATATCTAAAGAAGAATAAGGGGGGAAATGTAAATAATAGAAGATTACCATTACAAAATTGCTGTTTAAAAAAAGGAGTATACACTGTATATGTATGTGTGTTATGTTTGATTTTGTTTTGTTGATTTAAAAAATAAAAGAATATTTTTAAAAAATGACATCAGAAGAAGAAGAAGACATAGAGGAGGAGGAGGAAGAAGAGGAAGAGGAAGAAGAAGAAGAGGAAGAAGAGGAGGAGGAGGAGGAGGAGGAAGAAGAAGAAGAAGAAGAGGAAGAGGAAGAAGAAGAAGAAGAAGAGGAAGAAGAAGAAGAGGAGGAGGAGGAAGAGAAAGAGGAAGAAGAAGAAGAAGAAGAAGAAGAAGAAGAAGAAGAAGAAGAAGAAGAAGAAGAAGAAGAAGAAGAAGAAGAAGAAGAAGAAGAAGAAGAAGAAGAAGAAGAAGAAGAAGAAGAAGAAGAAGAAGAAGAAAAGTTGGAAGGGACCTTGGAGGCCATCTAGCCCAACCCTCTGCTCAGTTTTGTCCCAAAGATGCTTTTACAAAAGGCAACTGTGGACAGTGCAACCGTCATAAGTACATGCCGGTTGCCAAGTGGTTGAATTCTGACCATGTGACCATAGGGATGTGACGATGTTTATAAGTGTGAGAACCGGTCATATCTCACATTTTTCCAGGGCCGTTTTAACTTTGAATGTTTGCTAAAGAATAGTTTTAAGTCGAGGACTATCTGAACAGGCAATCCGTCGATCAATTTTTACAGGGCGGTTTTAATCAGGCACAAAGAATTAGAACCACATTAAGTTCCAGTTAAGATAATTTATTGATCATGCATATTCACAAGAATCTAGTCAACTAATGTTCAGCACCAAATTGACCCTGGATAAGAGTCAACGGAATTTAAAAGCGGTTGGACTTAAACCTTTTGTGGTAATGTAATGATTCTAGACTTATGACTTGCTTGACTCCTCCACCAGGCTCTGCTTGCTCTTCTCTTACAATTCAGCACATTTAATTTAGCTAAGAATGAACAAAAGGAAACAAATCCCTTGAAGGTTAGCACAGAATAAGCTGACCACATATTCAGATTCTGTGGTGTCCTTAATGGTCTCTGAGCTTGGTTGTTTGTTTGCACAGGTTTCCTGACCCGACTAGGTAACATCATCAGTGTTAGTGAGTCTGGGTTGCTCATTGTTTACATACAATAGTTTGCCCTGGCAGTGTTGATGAGGGAGGGGTTTTCTTCTTGATATTGATTGTTTGTCTGGTGTTAATCCCTACGTATCTGGTTGTTAGCTGCTAGAGATGGTGTTATTTTGGTCTTTTTGTTTCCTTCTTGACTTTTTAACTCTTTCTTTTGAAAGGTGTGTAAATATTGTTTATCTCTTCGTGCCTGTTAATGGTCGATGGGTCTGGGGGCCAAACTTCCAGAAATCCCCTCCCCATTCAGACTCAGTCCTTTGCCAAACTTAATGCACAGCTCACCTTTGCAAGAATGAAATCAATGGGCTTGGTTGTCACTTGACAGGTATATAGAGCCAAAGGTTCAGGATCCTTCCCAACATTCTCCCAGCTTTCTTCATCCTCAACATCAACTAATAGAGGAAAATAAGAGATCAACATCTGGAACATGGGAACAGTCGTTGTAGTAATCTAGCAGCATCTTATGGCCTATTAGACCACAAAATTTTATTTGAATTTTCTATTTTCAGACCATTCTATACTTGAAACTCCTTCAATATTCAAGTGTTTGCATTTTAATATTCAAGGTTTGTTGGAATATTCATGAACAGGAAGAGTCATGTGCTAACTCAGTCAGCCAATGTGAAGAAAGTGCTACTGAGTCTGTGCAAAAAGAGTATTGAGTTAGGAGCTGGATTTCCAGTCTCAAGTTTTGTCTCTGGTCTGTCTCTGTGAGAAATCTTCGTTAAGCTATGTTGCTGTAAAGAAGAATGGTATTGTAAATATTTTTATATAAATATAAAGTTGTTTGAATCAGCTAAATGCAGTCAACTGTGAGAGCTTCTGATTTATTTTTCACCAATAGAGAAATTAAAATTCTCTAACAAGGTTAAAACAGTCTTTTTCTCCTTGTTATTTTTTTAAACTAAAACTTGATTTTCTTTATCTCCTTGAGATAAAAACCCACTGATGAAACAGGTTATGCCATCCTTAACTACAGTTAATATATCACCAGCAGAGTTCGGGCAACACCGATAGCCATAAGCTATTCCTTATATGTCATGGTGATGTCATTCACCCAACAGACTAGGTTGAGAACAAAAATGCAATAGGGTTCAAAAGGCACATGGAAAGGATATTCACATAGTTATTAAATGAATGGTTGCATTTTGAAGATGTCTAATACAGAAGCTTTTATTGGAATTTTCTAATATCAAGTCCGGGACAAAGAAACATAAGACAATATCACAATATATTGGTGCTTCTTAACCTTGACAACTTTAAGATGGGTGGACATCAACTGCCAGAATTCCCCAGATTAGCAAACAGGTTTTCCCACTCTCCTCCAAATTTACAAATCATCTCCTCCTCCTCCTCCTCCTCCTCCTCCTCCTCCTCCTCCTCCTCCTTCGGCTTCCCTATTGATCTCCTCTCCACAAATCCCACTCCCTTCTGGCACTGATGATGTTCCCTAGTTGGGTCATGAAACATCTGCAAGAAAACAACCAAGCTCAGAGAGCACCAAAGACCCCACAGTCGTCGTTGTCTTCTTCCTCCTCCTCTTCCTCCTCCTCCATTTTCTACTTATCTTCTTTCTCCTCCTCCCTCCTTCCTCCCTCTTTCCTTCTGCTCCTCCTCCTTCTTCTCCTCCTTCTCCTATCTTCTCCATTTTCTACTTATCTTCTTTCTCCTCCTCCCTCCTTCCTCCCTCTTTCCTCCTCCTCCTCCTCCCTCTCATCCTTCCTTTCCTTTCTCCTTTTCCTTCCTCCTTCCTTCCTTACTTTCTTCCTTCAGATGCTGGGTGTGGCATTGTGGGAGTTGAAGTCCACCATCTTAAATTTACCGTGGGAGAGAAACACTGCAGCAAATATTTCACCAAACAGAACTGACCTAATTCCAAAACGTCTCTGGGCAAATAATCTTTTCTGGACACAGATGTGGGAGATCTTCTGAAATGAAATAAGACGGAACAAGCACACAGTCAAATCTTTTCCGAAACGTGGCTAGATTTAAGTGGATTTAACCAGGAGTGAATGGAGAATCAAAATATCTTGTGAGCAAATTGCTCACAAGAGACACTGGGACTTTCATTTTTGAAGGCAGAGCTAGAAAACCTAATTCTCAGAACTTCATACTCACCATATAATGAAAGTTTACCACGTGGACCTTAGAACAGGGGATTAACGTAGTAGTTATTTCCAGAAAGCCTCTTTTGAACAAGGCTACTGGGATTAGGAATCTTAAATTGTTATAGCCACCTCTCAAAGATTTCTGCTTTGCGGCCTGGAGGAGTAGTAGAGGGGACGGCTCCATGCAAGTAACAGACAAGTGTGCACAGCTCCATTTGTGTAGCGGGCATGTGCACCCACTCATCTGGGTGCACCTGCTCACCTGCTGCTTGCACATGGGGATATGCATGTTCATGCATGCTTGCCCGCCACTTCTGTGGCCCGGTTTGGAACAGTTCAAGCCAGGGGATTGGGGCCCGCTGATGCCGAGGACAGGAAATCTCCCCCAAACCTGGGCTAAAAATGGTCCAACCATTTTGCTGTCAGCAAAAACAGGAAACTTTGCAAAACTTTCTAAATCAATTCCAGCTGCTTATTTGCAATTCGTATTTTAATCTTTGTGCAAAAAATTGTGCGTATCTGTTTATTATTGTTATGCTTAGACAGGTCTGAGCCACTTCCAAATATTATCTGTCCCTGATGGATTTCAGCTCTCATTCCCTTAGCAACAAATCTCATTTACTTTGGCACTTACTGAGTCGAAGTCATATTTATTTATTTATTTATTTATTTATGAGACTTATATACCGCTTTAAGTGCAAGCACTCTCTAAGCGGTGTACACCAGTAAGCAATGTATATATATATATTTACATTGCCCCCAACAATCTGGGTCCTCATTTTACCTACCCCGGAAGGATGGAAGGCTGAGTCAACCTTGAGCCGGTGAGATTTGAACCGCTGACCTGTTGAACACAGTCAGCTAAAGTGGCCTGCAGTACTGCACTCTAACTGCTGCGCCACCTCGGCCACCTCCTTGCTCTCTACACATCATGTCTGAAAGCTGGGTCATGGCAACAGACTCATTTTCTTGTCGGCTGGAGATGCCCATACAAGCAGGTTGCTCAGTCAGAGCAGGTTAGTTAAATCAGAGAGTTGTCGGAATGTGCTAAACTCGCCCAGCACAAAACCTGTTGTATTTCCTCAAAGTACAATATCTAGACAACACGTTATTTCATTGTGCAGGAGAACCCAGAGCCTGGTTCTGCATGCTGGCCTATGAATCTCAAATTTTGGGCTCCTTTCCCACCAGTCCAAAGCATATTGCGGAATGAGAATTACAAGTAATCCTCAGCTTACAATAGTTTATTTAGTCACTGCTCAAAGTTATAATGGCACTGAAAAAGGGAGGGAGGGAGGGAGGGAGGGAGGAAAACGTCTAAATCAGGGGTAGGCCATCTTGGCTCTTTTATGATTTGTGGACTTCAACTCCCAGAATTCCTGAGCCAGCCATGCTGAGGGGAAAGGGAGAGGTTTCCAAGCTGAGCCATGCTGGCTCAGGAATTCTGGGAGTTGAAGTCCACGAGTCATAAAAGAGCCAAAGTGGCCTACCCCTGGTCTAAATAAAACTATACCATTTCTAAAATCCCATCAAAGTCAGAGAAATCCTCAACCCTCTTTGCTGATGGCCAGGAATAGATTCAAGAAAAGATGACTCAGATTGAAATAACTCATGTACAACCCAACATGGAGACTGATTCACTGGTATTGTGGGCGACTCAAGGCTGAAGGAACATGCCAAGATGTTGTGGAAAAGCCCTGTCACGATGAGTAAAAAGGTTGAGGCTCAGGAAAAAATAGTTTTGGTGTGAGATGCCACCCATTTCTAACGCTGGCAACGTAGGCCATAATCTAGAAATTCAGACTTTCCCTGATGATGCCAGTTTCCTAGCCAGCTGTTCATTTCCAAGATTTTTGTTTTTGTTTTTGTTTCTTCGCTACCAGTGAAGAAGGTTGTGGCTGGACGGTGTGAAGCAGAATCAGAATCAGAAAAGATCTGGGAGGGACCTTGGAGGTCTTCTAGTCCAGCTGGTGTGGATGAAAGGGAGTTAAACATATATGAAGTGCGATATACAAGTTGGGATATGGGCATGATAAAAATAACAATGGTGTACAAGAGGATGAAAATTGGGACAGGCCTGCAAAACAGAAATAAATATATCTGGAGTACCACTTGAACACCATCGGCACTGACAAAATCCCCATCCGTCGATTGCAAAATATAGCTTTATTTGGCACAGCTTTCATCCTGCGACAAGACCATAAATCCATCAAAAAATAACATTTGTCCTGGGGAAAGACTCAGTAGCTGGACAAAAAGGCCAAATCCATTGTGAACTGGGACTGTCCTACCAAGCGGTGGGTGCTCCATCGCTGGAGGTTTTCAAGAAAAGATTGGAGAGCCATTTGACCAGAATGCCATAAAATCTCTTGCTTGAGCAGAGGGTTGGACTAGATGACCTCTTAAGTCCCTTCCAGCCTTGTGATTCTACTTTCTATGCCCCTATCTAGATTAACCGGCATTAGAAGACCTTCAAAGTCTGAAAGTATGGTTCTGCTCTGCAAAGAAGAAGAAGAAGAAGAAGAAGAAGAAGAAGAAGAAGAAGAAGAAGAAGAAGAAGAAGAAGAAGAAGAAGAAGAAGAAGAAGAAGAAGAAGAAGAAGAAGAAGAAGAAGAAGAAGAAGAAGAAGAAGAAGGAAAAAGAAGAAGAAGAAGAAGAAGAAGAGGAGAGGAGGAGGAGGAGGAGGAGGAGGAGGAGGAGGAGGAGGAGGAGGAGGAGGAGAAATACCTAGATATTGAGACTTTGGAAAAAGTCTAGAGAAGAGCAACTACAATGATTTAAGGCCTGGAGACTAAACATATAATGAACGGTTGCTGGAATTGGGTATGTCTAGTTTAATGAAGAGAAGGATGAGGGATGACATGATAGCAGACTTCCAATATCTCAGTGGTTGCCACAAAGAAAAGGGAGTCAAGCTATTCTCCAAAGCCCCTGAAGGCAGGACAAGAAGCAACGTATGGAAACTAATCAAGGAGAGAAGCAACCTAGAACTAAGGAGAAACTTCCTGACGGTGAGAGCAATTAACCAGTGGAACTCCAGTGGGTGCTCCATCACTGGAGGCTTTTAAGAAGAGACTGGACGGCCATTTTGTCTGAAACAGTATAGGGCAGTGGTTCTCAACCTGTGGGTCGGGACCCCATTTGGGGTCGAATGACCATTTCACGGGGGTCGCCAAACAAGGCTGTCCGCCATTTTTTCCCCCTTTTCTTTGGCCACGCCCCTGGCACCGGGTGATGTATAAGTGGTTGGGGGTCACCACAACATGGGGAACTGTATTATGGAGTCGCGGCATTAGAAAGATTGAGAACCACTGGTATAGGGTCTCCTGCTTGAGCAGGGGATTGGACTAGAAGACCTCCAAGGTCCCTTCCAGCTGTACTCTGATTGATTGACGTTTACCCTGCCCCCATTTTTCCTATGGACCAGGCTGGCTCTTACTCAACCATTTCTCTGGCTGTGTTTCTCCCCCAGTCTCCCGAGATCATTCCCTTCAGTTGAGGCTATTCTTTCTCTGCCTTTTGGAAAACTATTGTTCTTCTCCAACTCCTACTCCTCCTGCTACTACTACTCCTTCTCCTCCTACTACTCCTTGCCTGCAAGGAAATGGACTAATGGTTTCATTTCACTAGGGGGTTCCAATTACTGTATATGACTGACCCCACCGTGCTGTGGAAAGGAAGCAATCCATCAGCCTCGCAGAAGGGGACCGGAAAAAATAAGGCACATTGTATAAGCAAATTCAACGGGGCTCCCTGCAATTGTCCAATCCTTCCTTTGATCTCAAAGACAACAGAGAGAGAGGGGCTGCGTTTACTGGAACAGCAGGGCCGGTGGAGAAACTCCTCCGCTTCATTCACAAAGCAATACTTCCTCAACAGCTTCTGCGTACAATAGTCCATCTCCTCCAGTAAAGACACAAAGCCGGTTTCCAAAATAAGTTGTGGGTCACCGGCCAACTTTCAGCTGATGACAAGATGGACTTTGCCGCTCGAGGGACAGAAAGACTGGATAAAGACGTGGATGAAAAATGGGGTCATTCCAGTCCAATGGTCTTCAACCTCAGCATCGTTAAGAGGGGTGGACTTCAACTCCCAGAATCCCTTAGCCCAGGGCTTTTCAACCTTTTCACCCATTGTACCACTTTTAGGATATGGCAATATCTGAGTACCACCAGTCGCCTAGCAAGGTGTCAAAAACTTGATGATCCCCCCCAAAAAGGAAAAAAGTGATAAACTACAGGTAGTCCTCGACTTACAACAGTTCGCTTAGTGACTGTTCGAAGTTACAATGGCACTGAAAAAGTGCCCCGCAAACCACAGTCAAGCAAGACACCTGCCTGCCCACCTGGCGGCACTCTTCCTTCTGTCCAAGGTTTTCATTGTTGTGAGCATTTCTGTTGAGGATTGGCAGCAGAGATGGGGTGGGGGGTGTTTGGTTTTTATTCCCCCCCCCGTCTGCTGGGTGGCTGCAGCAGGTTTTGGTCACTTCACATGACCCTGGGACACTGCGACCGTCATAAATATGAATCAGTTGCCAAGCATCTGAATGTAAATCACAAGACCCTGGAGAGGCTGCAACATTCCAGCTGATTGGTGCTTCTTCTGGGCTCAGCAGAAGCGGCAGAATCAGTGCTGCTTTCCAGCTGATTGGTGCTTCTTCGGGGCTCAGCAGAAGCACCAGGTTCAGCGCCAAGCTGCAGCTGGAGCCTGGCACTGATCCTGGCGCTTCCACTGAGCCCTGACAGCCCTGAAGAAACGCCAATTAGCTAGAAAGCAGCATTGATCCTGGTGCTTCCGCTGAGCCCTGACAGCCCTGCAGCTCCAGCCATCTCTCGCACAGGCTTGTGCGGTGCTGCCCCCAGTTCAGCTCATTCCCCTCCCCCGCTACCACTTTTCTAGGATGGTCGCGTATCACCTGCCAGGTGCCAATGTACCACAGGTGGTACCCATATGCTCGCTAGGGAATAGCCATAGCAATAGCACTTAGACATATATACCGCTTCACAACGCTTTGCAGCCCTCTCTAAGAAGTTTACACAGTCAGCTTATTGCCCCCCAACAATCTCATTTTACGATCTCGGAAGGATGGAAGACTGAGTCAATTTTGAGCCAGTGAGATTTGAACAGTTGAACTGCTGACAATTGGCAGTCAGCCTGCAATACTGCATTCCAACCGCTGCGCCACCCTGCCTGGGAGTTGAAGTCCACGCGTCTTAAAAGTTGCTGAGGTTGGGAAGCATCGGTTTGTCATTTCAAATATGCAAGTAATAACCGGCTTACAGTCTCAATTGGGACCAGAACATCTGTTGCTAATCTTATTGTGCACCTGAACGGTTGTGAAACAAAGGGTTGTAAATCAAGGACCCCCTGTATCCAGTTGGGTCACCTCAGCCGTTCTTTCAAAGAAGGCATTGAGGACGGCAACCTTTTACACAGCATAATAGTGGTGATCATTATGTTAAAAACCAAAGATGGGTGAAGTCTTGCAAGAGGAACAAAGCTTGCCAGTTGCTATGTGGAAATAAAAAGAACAAAAAAGATCTAGATTCAATGAACTTAGCCTGAGACCACCTTTAATTTTCTTTTAAAGATAAATAAAAAGATCTAGCCGAAATGAATCATGCTTGAGGGCCTCATAATTTTCCAGGGGGCTAGTTACGTGAAGTAGGGGGTGACACCACTATAAAAGTGGAAAAATCTTTCTTTCCTTTCTTTCTTTCTTTCTTTCTTTCTTTCTTTCTTTCTTTCTTTCTTTCTTTCTTTCTTTCTCTCTCTCTCTCTCTCTCTCTCTCTCTCTCTCTCTCTCTCTCTCTCTCTCTCTTTCTTTCTTTTTTTTTTTTACAAAGCGTTAAACCAGACACTGGATGATCCTACACACAATGTGCCAGCTTTGAATTACCAAACCAGCAAGGGTAGGATTCGCACCTCATACAGCATCTGCCGGGACTCTCTATATAAATAGGGGCATAGCATTCTCCTCTTAGTGTAACTGTGGGGTGCAATGTCAAATTGTAAATCACATCGTGACTGGCTGTATACCAGTAGCTGATTTTTTTGCACCAGAAAAATGTTCACTTAAGTGGTTAGATGGCCCTAGATATTTGTATCTGAATGTGGGTCTTCTTTAACATTATTGTGTTAGGTGAAATGATAATACAATATATATTACCAGTTCATGTATGATATGCCACATAAGCAAGGAAGGAAGGAAGGGAGGGAGGGAGGGAGGGAGGGAAGGAAGGAAGGAAGGAAGGAAGGAAGGAAGGAAGGAAGGAAGGAAGGAAGGAAGGAAGGAAGGAAGGAAGGAGAGGAAGGAGAGGAAGGGATGGAGGGAAACAAAGAAATCTGGCAGCCCCTTGATGCCCTGGATTTCAATTCCCAGAATTCAGCTGGCCATGCTGGCAGGGGATTCTGGGAGCCTCCAAAATGACTGAAAGGAAAAAGTGGTTGGAAGTAAAGTTGAAGGAAAATTTGGGTTGGCCTGTGTAAAATTAACGAGGCTTCAATCTCTTGGACACAACCAACGTCTTCGCACATAATCTTAATTTAGTTTTAGGTTTTTAGTGTTTATTTTAGGTGGCCTGGCAATGCAAATTACAGCTATCCTCAACTTATAAGCATTCGTTTAGCGATTGTTCAAAGTTACAATGCCACTGAAAAAAGTGACTCCTCCATTTTCACACTTACGACCTTTGCAGCATCCTTGTGGTCGCGTGATCAAAATTCAGAAGCTTGGCCATTGACTCGTATTTATGACAGTTGCCGTGTCCTGGATCACGTGATCATCCTTTCTGGCAAGCAAATGGGGGAAGCCAGATTCACTTAACAACCGTGTTACTTAATTTATTGTGTGACTAAATTTACAATTGCAGTGATTCACTTAACGACTGGGGCAGAAAAGGTCGTAAAATAGGATAAAACTCACTTAACAAATGTTTCACTTAGCAACATATATTTTGGGCTCCATTGTTTGTGTACATGGTTACAAATGGGACTATTTCACCAGTTATTAAAGTCTAACTTGGAGCTTTCAAGGTTGTGTTTGAATTTTCTGTTCAGCATGCAAATCCTTTGCTTAACTCAGGGGTAGGCAACCTTGGCTCTTTTATGACTCGTGGACTTCAACTCCCAGAATTCCTGAGCCACCATGGCTCAGAATGGAAACCTCTCCCTTTCCCCTCAGCATGGCTGGCTCAGGAATTCTGGGAGTTGAAGTCCACGAGTCATAAAAGAGCCAAGGTGGCCTACCCCTGGTCTAGGCGTAGGCCGCTTTATGACTCGTGGACTTCAATTCCCAGAATTCCTGAGCCAGCATGGCTCAGCTTGGAAACTCTCCCTTTCCCCTCAGCATGGCTGGCTCAGGAATTCTGGGAGTTGAAGTCCACGAGTCATAAAAGAGCCAAGGTGGCCTAGCCCTGGCTTAACTAATAAAACAAATCTGCAGAACTATTTTCAGAGTCACCTGATCAGAATTTGGGTACTTGGCAACTGGCACGTATTTGTAAAGGTGGCAGCATCCCAAGATCACGTGATCACCTTTTGCCACCTTCCCATCTGGCTTCCAACAAGAAAGTCAATGGGGCAGGCCAGATTTTGCTTGATGACTGCATGATTCACTTGACAACTAGGGTAAAAAAAAAAAATCTTAAATGGGGCAAAACTCATATAACAACTGCCTTGCTTGCAACAGAAATTTCAATTGTGGTTGTAAGTCTGTCTGTCTGTCTGTCTCCACCCGCAAACTGGTTTGGCTGGACAACCAAATAAAAAACTGATCTATAGATCAGAGGTTCCCAACCTATGGGCCACGCCCCACTACTGAACCGTGGTCTCTTGGCCGCTGGGCCGCGTGAATAGCTAGGCGTTTGTGCATGCTCACCGCCACCATTGCCATGAGTATTGTGCGGAGGTGGCAGCACCGCTAGTATTGCACAGGCAGTGGCGTTGCCACAAACCTTGCGCAGGTGGTGGAAGTGCCACGAGCAGCGGGTGGGTAGAGGCGCGCCATATGCAGGTGGCAGCATTGCCATGAACCTTGTGTGGGGGACGGCAGCGCCACAAATGGCAGGTGGCCTGCGGCGCGATCCTCACACAGGGGTAGCGACGTGACCCTCGCACCAGGGGTGGCATCGCTACTGGCCATGGCGCCAGCATCACGCTGGTGGTAGCTTTGCCGTGAGCCCAGCGGCAATGGCGCCACAAACCTCAGACAGACACCGCCGTCACTGATAGCCTCGTGCGCATGTTTGCAGCCCTGCTTGCATGGTGCACATGCTCGCAGCCTGTTTGTATGCGCGCTGGCACATGTGGCCTCATTCACGCCTGCCCCTCCCTCTCCCATTGGGCCGCCAATCCAAAAAGGCTGGAGACCCCTGGTATAGATGCAATTCCTCATTTAATTTACTTGTGTTCTTTTATAGGTAGTTCTTGACTTATGACTGTAACTAAACCTGCCGATTATAGTCATAAGTTGAGATAGTCATTAAAACCAGACCTGTTTTTATGATATTTTATGTTATTTTTTGCAAGCTGTCATTAAGCAGACTCAGCAATCATTAAGCGAATCCATTGTTTGCTGTGGGCTGTTTTTCTGCTGAAGCGGAAATAAACAGCAAAAACGTCATAAGTCAAAGTCACGGGGCATTGCAAATGGCCAGAAATGCAGGATGGCTGCCAGGTCACATGATCACAGGAGAGGGGGGGGGGGTGATGTCAAAACTTCAGCTGGTCACTAAGCAAGTATTTTTGGCGCTGTCATTTTATGCTTCTATAGCTGCTTTTACTTATAAGCTGCTGAACCTTATTATGACTGTTACGACATAGAGTTTTTATATAATTATTGAAACAAATCAATCAATCAATAAAAATATTCCTGACTCAGCCATACCTTTGCAAATTGGGGAAAGGGGGGGGAAGAATGATTTCCAGACCCTGGAAGATCCCTCCCTTGTGTAAATAAAAATTCCAGCAGGATTTATATATCCTGAAATGTGACTATTTTTGCAATGAAGTGTTTTGCAGGCGCAGGGAAGTGAAGGAGCAACTCTATAGGTGCAATGAATGGAACAAATTAGGGAGAGAATACCTTATAAATGTTAATATAGGTAGTCCTTGAACATAAAATTTATGCTGTTAAGTGAGACAGTTGTTAATTGGATTTTGCCCCATTTTACGGCCTTTCTTGGCACAATTGTTAAGTGAACCACTGCAGTTGTTAAGTTGGAAACACGGTTGTTAAGTGAATCTGGCTTTTCCCATTGACTTTGCTCACCAGAAGGTCGCAAATGGGATCATGTGACCTTGGGACACAGCAACAGTCATAGGTTCGAGTCAGTTGCCAAGCATCTTGAGTTTTGATCATGCGACCATGGGGATGCTGCAAAGGTCGAAACTGTGAAAAATATAAGTCCCTTTTTTCAGTGTTGTTGCAACTTTGAACGGTCACTAAATGAACTGTCGTAAGTCAAGGACTATCTGTATAGTTGCATACAGGAAGAGAAAGAAAACAAGAGAAATAATCCTCCGAAGGAAAAACTGGGCAGTTTGGGCACTCAGTCTGTAAAAGGTTTGCCATAACTGGTATAGGGGTTTCCTGCCTGAGCAGGGGTTGGACTAGATGACCTCCAAGGTCCCTTCCAACTTTATCATTATTATTATTATGGATCATCGCACAGTCAGCCAGATGTTCAGACTGGATTTGGCATTTTGTCTACCTATCGAGTCCTTGCCCAGGACCTGGGATAGGTAGATGTGGATGTTTGATGGTATTACAGATATCGTCGCAGGATGGAAGCAGTTCCATTTGTCAATGCCGATGATGGTGTTCAAGTGGTGCTCCAGTTGTTTTGGGATTGCACCCAAGGAGCCTATCACTATTGGTACTACCCTTGCTTGCTTTTGCCACAGTATTTCTATTTGTAGGTCTTTGTATTTTGTTATCTTCTCCAGTTCTTTCTCATCTATTCTGCTGTCTCCAGGCACTGCCACGTCCACTATCCAGACTTTTTTGTCTTTCTTATCGACTATTTTTATTATTATTATTATTATTATTAAAAAGAGAAGAAAGGAAACTGATCCAGCCCATATAAAGGGAAGAGGCAAAAAAGGGAACAAAAGAAATCAAAGACAAAGGAAAAAGTGCAAGAAAAAAAAACCTGAAGAAAAATAGAAAAGAAAGAAAGAAATATATAAATGATCGCTTTTCTCTGAATTGAGGGGCACTTCCTTCTAATTTTTCCTTGGTTATATATAGTCCTTGACATACGACCATAATTGAGCCAAGAATAATACTTGTAAGTCATGCTGATCCTTAAGTGGCTTAATTTTACATTTTTGCAATGGTGGTTTATTTATTAAATTTTTATGCCAATTGTTAAGGGTATGCCATAGTTATTACCTAATGGGCATTTTTTTCTGGAAGCCAGAAATAACTGCTGATTTCCTTCAGGGAAAAATGTTATAAATGGTGTGATGCTGCAAACAACTATATTTGTGGGCCAGTAATCAAGCATCCAAAATATAATGGTATGTATGATCCTGGGAAGGGTCACTGGAACTTTGAACCTAGATTGAAAGTAGCTCTGGTGAGGTCCAGCTTAATTTCAAATGGTCACTACGCTAAGTTAAATGGTCACTAAGCCTGCCTGAGCAAGGGGTTGGATAGAAGACCTCCAAGGTCCCTTCCAACTTTGTTATTCCATTCCATTCCATCCATTCCATATTTTCTATTCTATTCTATTCTATTCCATTCCATCCATTCCATATTTTCTATTCTATTCTATTCTATTCTATTCTATTCTATTCCATTCTATTCTATTCCATTCCATATTTTCTATTCTATTCTATTCTATTCCATTCTATTATATTCCATTCCATTCCATCCATTCCATATTTTCTATTCTATTCTATTCCATTCTATTCCATTCCATTCCATTCCATCCATTCCATATTTTCTATTCTATTCTATTCCATCCATTCCATTCCATCCATTCCATATTTTCTATTCTATTCTATTCCATCCATTCCATTCCATCCATTCCATATTTTCTATTCTATTCTATTCCATCCATTCCATTCCATCCATTCCATATTTTCTATTCTATTCTATTCCATCCATTCCATTCCATCCATTCCATATTTTCTATTCTATTCTATTCCATTCTATTTTATTCCATTCCATTCCATCCATTCCATATTTTCTATTTATTCTATTCTATTCCATTCCATTCCATTCCATCCATTCCATATTTTCTATTCTATTCTATTCCATCCATTCCATTCCATCCATTCCATATTTTCTATTCTATTCTATTCCATTCTATTCTATTCCATTCCATTCCATCCATTCCATATTTTCTATTTATTCTATTCTATTCCATTCCATTCCATTCCATCCATTCCATATTTTCTATTCTATTCTATTCTATTCTATTCTATTCTATTCTATTCTAGTTCTGTCCTGTCCTGTTCTGTTCCGTTCCATTCCATTCCATTCCATTCCATTCTTAAGGACTGTCTATATCAGTGATGGCGAACCTTTTAGAGACCGAGTTTCCAAACTGCAACCCAAAACCTACTTATTTATTGCCGGGTGCCAGGTGGGCGTGGCCCACTGGTGGGCGTGGCTATGGTGCTCATGGCAGACTGGGTGGGTGTGGCCAAGGTGGGCGTGATCACCTCGATGTTGCTCGTGGGGAGGGACACCTGTGGAGGCCAGACAGGGTTGGGGAAAATCCAGTGGATCTCTGACAGGTGGGATGGTGGGCAGGAGGCTCATCCTGCAGGGTGAGGCAAGGTGAGGCAGGGCAGGGCAGGGGAGCCATTGTCGCAGGGCAAGTTGAGGCAGGGGCCAGGGCGACTGCTGCCTGACACCATCAGCCCCTGCACACAGAGGCCAGCAAGCGCATGGGTGCTGGGATGCATCCAGCCATTTGGGACCTCAGCGAGTTAGCGAGCAGCTGGTTGAAGAGGGACGGTTGCCATCTCCAGGGCATGGCGCACGTGCCCACAGAGAGGGCTCTGAGTGCCGTCTCTGGCACCCGTGCCATAGGTTCGCCACCACTGGCCTATATTATCCTTCCAGAATCCCAGGCCCTTATAATTTTACAAATCTTCTTCTTGTTGTTTTGTTTTCTAAGCTGAGAAGTTCCCCATCCCTCAAATCTACTATGTTTTATAGGAAAAGATTTATCAAAGTTTGTTACAGTTTTAAGAGGCAATTTTTGCTCCAGTTTTGATAACAGGATTTGGGCCACAAATATCAAGTTGCTACTGCCTCAGGCTGATTGCCAAGAAAAAAACCCAAAGAATAATAGTGGGAACAAAATTATTTTGAGAAGTCTGCCCTCTTATGGTCTTCCTGATACACGGCCACCCCTGAAATATCCTATGTTTGGAATACAGCTAGACCTCGACTTACAACCATAACTGAGGCCAAAATTTCTGTTGCTAAGCGAAACAGTTGTTAAGTGAATTTTGCCCTGTTTTACCACTTTTCTTGCCACAGTTGTTATATGAATCCCTGCAGTTGTTAAATTAGTAACATGGCTGTTAAGTGAATCCAGTTTCCTGGGACCATGCAGCCGTCATAAATATGAATCAGTTGCCAAGCTTCTGAATTTTGATAATGGGACCCTGGGGATTCTGTAATTCAAGAGCCGAGGTGGCGCAGCAGTTAGAGTGCAGTACTGCAGGCCACTTTAGCTGACTGTGTTCAGCAGGTCAGCGGTTCAAATCTCACCGGCTCAAGGTTGACTCAGCCTTCCATCCTTCCGGGGTAGGTAAAATGAGGACCCAGATTGTTGGGGGCAATGTAATATATATATATACATTGCTTACTGGTGTACACCGCTTAGAGAGTGCTTGCACTTAGAGTGGTATATAAGTCTCATAAATAAACCGTTGTTAAGTGTGGAAAAACGGTCATAAGTCGGTTTTTTCAGTGCCGTTGTAACTTCAAATGGCCACTAAATAGACTGTGGTAATTCAAGGACTACTTGTATTCCTTATCTGAAAAATCTGTTTGGTATTCATTGTTTTTGCTACTCATCGCTCCTTAAAAAATAGAATTCATTAGAATTACTACCTCAACTTACAAGCATTCATTTAATGACCATTCTAACTTACAACAGCACTGAAAAGATGACTTATGACCATTTTTCACACTTACGACTGTTGCAGCATCCCTGTGGTCATGTGAGTAAAATTCAGGCACTTGGCAACTGGTTCATATTTACGACGGTCACTGTGTCCCGGGGTCACGTGATCCCCTTTCACAACCTTCTGACAAGCAAAGTCAATGGGGGAAGCCTGATTCACTTAACAGCCATGTTACTGACTTAACTACTGCAGTGATTCACTTAACAACAGTGGCAAGGGAGGTCGTAAAATGGGGCAAAACTCAACGGACAACTGTTTTGCTTATCCAGAGAAATTTTGGATTCAACTGTGGTCATAAGTCAGGGATAACCCCCCCCCCATACTTGTTTGCAGGAAAGCTGGTAGGTTTTCACAAATGGCAGCCTCTGGTGAGCAGGTATGGCAATTTTAAGCTCTCAATCATTTTGCACACAAATATATCCACAATGTTCATGTGAGTCCTCAACCATATGTGTGACATGCATTTTTAAAACGCTTCATTTAACAGAAATCCCCCCCCCCCGGGAGCTGACCTGAGGTCTGTAAACGGAGCCTCGTTTTTCTGCAAGGATTTCACGCCACTCCGGCTTCCCATCTCCTTCCGAAAAACGTCCAAGGGGCGCCTTTTCTCGTAAGCATCATACCCGGGCACAATTTTATTTGCTTCAGCTGGCTTGTCCAGTCCCGGCTTGGTCAAGGGGTCTTCTCTAGAACTGTCCACATTTTGGACTGTTGAGTCATCTTTCTTCGCGCACCGAGTCCAAGGAGAGTCGAGCGAACTATTCTGACGAGCGCTGCGGGCAGACAGGAGTTCATCCAACGGTCTGGGAATTATGGTTCTCTCGCAGGAGTGACCCGGGAGGCTTGTAGAACTTTTAAAGGTGGCTTCCTGGCTGAATTTGGACGGGCTGCAAATTCCAGATAGCCGCTTCTTTCTCTTTAAGGAATCCTGTAGGGGACACCAAAGTCACATGGGAAGTGTCAATTTAAAGCATTATGTTTGTATAGAAAAAAAAACCTGTCTGAGACAGCAATTGATTGGAAGTGTAATAAGGATACTGCTTCTTCAAAACATGTGTTTTTAAAAGAAAAAAATATCTTTGGGAAAGAAATTATAAGTTGACAGTGGCAACTTCTTATAAAGGAAACTTACATAAGATATTTTATAGATGGCACTTAACACCTGCTAGATTAGCAAAAATGTTTTAAAAATAGGTCTAGTAAATGTTGGAAATGTAACCAAAAATCTGGCACATTTGTGGTGGACCTGTGTTAAAGTAAAACAAAATGGACAAAAATACACACTTGGTTAGAAAAGATGTTAGGAAAACATGTAGATTTTAAACCTGAACTTTTTTTTGCTAGATATAATACCAGAAAAATCTGATAAGCAAAGTGTATATTTAACATGGCATGTACTAACAGCAGCGACGATTGTATGTGCTCAGCACTGGAAGAAGGAAGAAACATCACTAGGTGAAGAGATAATCAAGAAGATATTGGACTGTGCTGAAATGGACAGACTTACATTGAGGATCAAAGAGAAAAAAGATACAGAATATTTTCAAACATGGAATTTATTTTATCAATGGTTGGAAAAAAGGGGTAGAGACTAAGAATGTAATTTGTATTATTAAGCAAACAAATTAACCCAGATAATACGATGTTTATTAAGCACTAATCAAATGTAATAATAGAAAATTACTAAAAAAATGAAAAAAGTGCTTTTAAAAGGCAGTTCTCAACTTACAACAGTTCATTTAGTGACTATTCAAAGTTACAATGGCACTGATTTCTCTCTCTGATTAGTTTCCACCCGTTGCTTCTTGTCCTGCCTTCAGGTGCTTTGGAGAATAGCTTGATTCCCTCTTCTTTCTGGCAGCCCCTGATATTGGAAGACTGCTATCATGTCCCCCCTCATCCTTCTTTTCACTTAGACTAAATATACCCAGTCCCTGCAATCAAATTTTGTATAAGATTTATTGTATTATACAGATAATACAATAAACCTAATACAAAACACTCTAAAATAATGGTGTAGGCATGGGTGCTCATTAAAAGAGATCTGTGACACAGGAACGTATTTTAAGGCTGCTATGCAGAACCACACTACACTATATGTTGTCAGAGAGTTGGTATCTAAGAGTACAGTAAGGTGTAGAATTGTCCTGTATTTCCTAGCTGTATGCCAGTGAGACCTGGACAGTGTACAGGAGGCATGTTAGGCAACTGAACTACTTCCACATGACTTGCCTTTGTAGAATTCTGAGGATCCAGTGGCAGGATAAGATACCAGACACAGATGTCCTCTTCAGAGCAGGCCTATCATCAGTTTACACTCTGTTGATGAAAGCCCAGATGTGCTGAGCAGGTCATGTTGTAAGGATGCCAGATCATCGCATCCCTAAACAGCTCTTCTATGGTGAGCTGTCTCAAGGAAAGCGATCGCACGGAGGACAAAAGAAGTGATACAAAGACATGCTGAAAGCCTCTCTTAAGTCCCTGGATATTAACACCATCTCTTGGGAACTTCTGGCGCATGATCGATCGATATGGCGCACCTTGGTGTACCAAGGTTGCCAGACATATGAACACAGAAGGACAATCTTGGCACAAGAGAAGCGAGCACTCTGCAAAGCCAGAGCTGTAAATGCTGAAGTAACAGTGTCTACATTTCTTTGTTCAGTATGTGGCAGAACATTCCGTGCTAACATCGGTCTTATCAGCCACCTACGGACACATCGTTGATGGCCCATAACCCACAAGATGTCAAGGTCCTCATCGAAATCGATGGACGAACAACAACAACAACAACAACAAAATTTCCTAGCTATTTATGCAACAATGGAGAAATGTGGTTAATTGAAATGTCTCTGTAGTATAAGCATTGCCAAAGTAACACGTTCTGTGAAAACTGCTTTAAATTTGGGGGTGGGAGGGGAAGTCAAATTAAATAGGATTTTTTTTTAGTCCTTTGGAAGACAACATGTGCTGTAGAAATACAGGAAAATACAGGCCATTCTCAGCTTATGACCACAACTGAGCCCAAAATTTCTGTTGCTAAGTAAGGCATTTCTTAAATGACTTTTGCCCCATTTTAGAACCTTTCTCGCCGCAGTTGTAAAGTGAATCTCTGCAGTTACTAAGTTAGTAACATGTGTGTTAAGTGAATCTGGTTTCCTCACTGACTTTGCTTATTAGAAGGTTGCAAAAGCTGCTCACATGATTTTGGGACACTGCAACCGTCATAAATACAAGTCGGTTCCCACGGGTCAGAATTTTGATCATGCAACTGCGGGGAGGCCACCACAAAGGCTTGTAAGTATAAACAATGGTGATAAATCACTTTTTTTTCACCGCCACTGTAAGGCTGAACAATCACTAAACAAACTGTTCTAAGTTGAGGACTGCCTGTAAAATAAAGTTTAGAAATAAAAAAATAGATTTAAGAAGGAGGAGGGGGAGAAGAGGAAGAAAAGAAGAGAAACTATTTAAGAGTAAAGTCAAAACCTCTTGAGATTCATCCGTGGAAGCAGCTATCCTTCCTTGAGGTGGAAGAACATTGGACTGGCCTCGCAGTTTCTCCCTCAATGCCATTCGGGTCTCCGTGGGCAGTTCTCCAGGAATCTGCGACACATCCAGAGGATCACAGAGTTTCTTCTCTCCTTCAGCCTGTGCCTGACCATCTGATGTGGCTCTCGCCTTGCCCTTCTCACTTGGCTTGGGACAATGCCTTCTGGACAGGCAGCTTATTCCCTCGTTGATCTCATAGCTAAAAAAAATTAAAAAAAAAAACCTAGAGTTGGAAGGATCAGTGAAATAAAAATAATCAAGCCTGGCCAGCAACGCATCTCAATAAAAGCTCAAGGCTGAAAAGATTCAAGAAATGAAATTTTAGATAAGAAATAATTTGAAATTGCACTGTGTGCTAATGATGGACATCATTTAGCATAGCTAAGGCAGTCAATTTAGTTCAATTTGTGGTGGCCAAAGACCGGTACAGATAATAAACAAAGTAAATTTAAGACATAATTAAAATACACTTGTAAAATAAACTAACTGGCACCTAACATGTGAAATACAGGATATATATTAAAATTATAATGTAAGCACTAAATTATATTACATATGATATCTAAAATTACAATAAAGTAAAAGTATTAAGTCTCCATGTTGGCTCAGGAATTCTGGGAGTTGAAATCCACAAGTTGCAAAATTGCCATAATTGCTGACCTCTGGTGTACAGGTAATTCTTACAACTGTTTGTTTAGTGACTGTTCGAATGACACTGAAAAATGTGACTTATGACCATTTTTCATACTTACGACCATTGCGGCATCCCCGTGGTCACATCATCGTGATACCTAGCAACTGACATGTACTTATGACAGTTGCGGTGTCCCGGGGTCACGTGATCCCCTTTTGCAAACTTCTGACAAGCAAAGTCCATGGGGAAGCCAGATTCACTTAACAACTGTGTTACTTTTGAGATGTTGGAGGTGCAGTGGTTAGAATGCAGTATTGCAGGCTAATTCTGCTGACTGTCAGGAGTTCGATCCTCATTGACTGAAGGTTGATTCAGCTTTTCATCCTCCCAAGATCGATAAAATTAGGATCCAGATTGTTAGGGGAGCAACAGATTGAGTCTGTAAACCGTTTACAGAGGGCTGTAAACCACTATGAAGCGATGTATGTGCTATTGTTGTTGCTATTGCTACTTTTTAACAGTTGCAGTGATTCGCTTAACAACTGTGGCGAGAAAGGCCATAAAATGGGGCAAATCTCATCTAACAACTATCTTGCTTAGCAACAGAAATTTTGGGCTCCGTTGTGGTCGTAAATTGAGACTGCCTACAAATGATTTGTTAATTGATCTCCAACTGTTTTATTAAAAGAACAGCTCAACTGTTTATCAGAAAGGTCCTAATTGCCTAGGTTCTGCCTGCCAAGCAGAAGTTCAACAGGGAGAACCTCCTCTATAGTCTTTTCATGCGAAGCAAACTTCACCTGTAGCTTCTCTACCTGCTTTTAAACATCAAGGGGAAAAGAAACTCACTAGAGCGGGACTGCAATGCTACACAAGGCCTAAAGGTGGCAGTAAGGAGCCCAAGAAATCATCATCTGCGTTTGCGCAGAGAGCAATCTCTTCCCTCCCTCCTTCCCAAAGCTCTCAACATAGAGAAACAACCAGAGTATCCCATGTCCGACGCTTTCCATTGGCTGCCCTGAAGAGGGGCGGGGCAGGAGGCCGCCTTTCCCAGCTAGTCTATTGTACTTACCCCTGCGTTCTTCCGGGCCGGGACCCAGAATCTGGAGGGGAATGCGCATGCTCGGTCAGAGACTATAAATACGAAACGCCTGGAGGTGGACGCTCCATTCTGAGCCGCACCCCGGTCGCGGCAGGAGGGGGTGGGGAGGCGGGGTGAGTGAGGCTGCGTCAGAAAGGGTTGGGGCTATCCGTATTTGTGAAGCGGTTCCGCCTTTTTGCAAGCAGCCGTGGGTGGGTGGCTGTAACTCGAAAAGGGCTTTTCTTTCCATCTAAATATTGTTCGTTTTTAAATCTGCAACTGCGAGGTCGCTTTAAAAGACTCCCTTCTCTCCAAAGGGAAAGACCATTTGCTTGTAGAGGCAGAAAAAAAGCATGCATTTGACCTATGGACTTGAGACAGAAGCCCCCAGAATAACCATGCAAGGCAGCCTTCCATTCATAAGCTGAGACAGGCAAATTGGAGTTCTTAAATCAGGGGTCTTCAAACGTGGCCCTTTTATGACTTGTGGACTTCAACTCCCAGAATTCTTCAGCCAGTGTGCTTGGCTAAGGAATTCTGGGAGTTGAAGTCCACAAGTCATAAACGGACCAAGTTTGAAGGCCCCTGTGACTTAAATACATCATTTGTCTTTTCTCTGTTCCCAAGGTAGCATTCAGAAATCGGCCGTTATCCCAACAACAATCCTGTAAGGTAGACTGGTCAGAAACGGATGTTAAGGCTCCTCAGAGTCTCTGTGGCTGAGGGGACTGAATCCAGCTGTCTCCTGAAATTAAGAGTGACTAGAGAGCCATTTGCTTGGAATAGTGTGGGGATCTCTATACAGCAGGGGTCCCCAATCCCTGGGCTGCAGCCCCACTACCGAGCTGTGGAAGCAGTGGGTGAACACATGTAGCTCCATTTGCACAAACAGTGAGTGTACTTATCTGCCACTTGTGCAAATGAGCTGCGCTTATGCATGTGTTCACCCGCTCTCTGCATGGAATGATCCCCTCTTCCCTTCCCCCCCCCCACTGGTCCGCAACTTTGGAAAGGTTGGAGACCACTGTTATACAGTACTGAGGAGGGAAGGTTGGACTAGAAGACCTCACGTGTCCCTTCCAGTGCTATGGCTCTACAATATATTATAGGACTTATACTGGTGTTTCTCAACCACAGCACATTTCAGATGTGTGGACTTAAATTCCCAGAATTCTCCAGCCAATCATATTGGTTGGGGAATTCTGGGAGCTGAAGATCATGCATGCTGGCTGGAAAATTCTGGGTGAAACACTGATTTATACTAAGGACCGGGCTATAGATTTTGGTTCTGAGTGTTTATATGACCATCTATTCATTGTTCAGACTTAATCCACAAAGAATGAAGTACTGTAGTTCAAAACAACCAGCATTTGAAAAATAACCATAGAAAGCATGTTATATCACAGCTCCCGTTCATTTACTATAACTACAGAATTCATCTTCTAATATTTGGCAATCCCAAATTGTAAGTTTCAGGAATGTCATTTAATGTATATTATTAACCTTGTGGGAATTCAGAAAGGGTTGAGTAGTGCATCTTCTGATTAACACATTTAGTTAAAAGGCAAAAGGCTCTGGAAACATGCCTTGAACTTTTAGCTAGTAAAGACTAAACATTATTAAAGTTTTGTTTCTTTAAATCAACCATGCTGATTGATTTACCAGTTGCAGAACTCCAGATGTATTCACACACATCTATCTTTCTGTCCGTCTATTTATCTCAATTATCATCTATCATCTGTTATCTATTATCTACCTGTTATCTATTTTCTATCATCTATTTTATCATCTGTTATCTAACATCTATTCTCTTACCATTTATTTATAGATCATTTTTATATAACACTTTTCTTATAGAAAATGACTCTTTGATTTATTTGTAAATAAGACATGCCTGAATACAGATAATCCTTGACTTACAACTGTTCATTTAGTGACGGTTTGAAGTTACAATGGCATTGAAAAAAAGTGACTTAATAGCCATTTTTTACACATGATCAATGCAGCATCCCCATAGTCACGTGATTTACCTTTGGATGCTTGACAACTGGTTCATATTTAGCACGGTCGCGGTATCCCAGGTTCAAGTGATCCCCTTTTGCGACCTTCTGACAAGCAAAGTCAACAAGGGAAGCCGGATTCAGTTAACAACCGTGTTACTAAATTAACAAAGTAGATATTCACTTAAGAACTGTGGCAAGAAAGTTTGTAAAATGGGGCAAAACTCACTTAATAAATTTCTCACTTAGCAATATAAATTTTGAGTTCAATTGTGCTCGTATGTCAAGGACTATCTGTGTACCTGCCCTCGGTTAAACTGTCTGGATAATAATAATAATAGCGTTGGAAGGGACCTTGGAGGTCATCTAGTCCAATCCCCTGCTCAAGCAGGAAACAATACCATTTCGGACAAATGGCTGTCCAGCCTCTTTTTGAAAAACTTCCAGTGTTGGAGCATTGGATACAGGAAGATGTTTTTTTTATAGCTGACGAAGATGAAGCAAATAATTTCTGCATCATCTAGTGTGGATTAATTTTCTCTATCCTGGTCAGTCCTGTTCCTATCTGTGAATAATTGCATCAAACCACAGACTTTTTTAAGTTTGAAAGCTGTATATTTGGGCCCTTTAAGGAGAGGAAGCAACAGATATGTTTATCTCTTAATCATTTGACAACGGTATTTTGGGAAAAATAAGTTTGGCGTGTAATTAATAGTTAATTCATAGCAACCTAGATGGGAAGGGGCCTCAGAGGTCATTTAGTCCAACCCCTGCCCAGTGCAAGCAATCTTTATATCATCCCGTAAAAATGGCCAGCCAATCTTTTTCCTGGAAACCTCCAGTTACAGGGCCTGCAGCTTTTTCATCATTTTTATCATAAAGCATAAAGAGAGAAAATGGTAAACTGTGAATTTTTACACTAATACAAGTAGTTCTCAACTTACAACCATTTATATAACAAATAAAGTTCTCGAGATACAACAGTTCATTTAGCGACCGTTCAAAGTTACAACGGCACTGAAAACAGTGACCACTTTCCACGCTTATGACCATTGCAGCATCCCAATGGTCACGTGATTTACATTCAGACGCTTGGCAACTGGCTCGTACTTAACGACGGTTGCTGTATCCCGGGGTCACGTGATCCCCTTTTGCGACCTCCTGGCAAGCCAAGTCAATGGGGAAAGCCAGATTCACTTAACAACCATGTGACTAACTTAACAACGGCAGTCATTCACTTAACAAAATGTGGCAAGAAAAATCGTAAAATGGGGCAAAACTCACTTAACAAATTTCTCACTTAGCAACATAAATTCTGGGCTCAATTGTGGTCATATGTCAAGGACTATCTATACTCTAAGTTACAATGGACCCAAAAAAACATATTGATTCAAAGTTCTGATGACCAGTCACATGATCACATTTTGGACACCCAACATCTGGTCTGCATTTACAGCTGTTTCCCACAGTCACATTACATGACAGCAATTCATGACCGTTTTTTTGCCAAAAACTGACCTTCACAGGTCCTTGAATTTATAATTGTTTGTTTAATGACCATTCCAAGTCACAATGGCACTGAAAAAATGGGACTTACGAACAATTTTTCACACAACCATTGTAGCATCCCTGTGGTCATGTGATCAAAATTTACACGCTTGCCAAGTGACTCATATTTATGATGGTTGCAGTGTCCCGGGGTCAGGTGACCCTCTTTTTGCAGCCTTCTGACAAGCAAAGTCAAGGGGGGAAGCCGGATTCACTTAACAACCATGTTGCTAACTTAACTTAACATCTGCAGTGATTCGACTGGCAAAAAAGGTTGTAAAATGGAGCAAAACAACTGTCTCACTTTGCAACAGAAATTTTGGATTTAATTGTGATTGTAGAGGACTAGCCGTGCTTCCAGTTTCCAGTAAAAAAACAGCCATTGCAGACAGTGGATTCGTTTTACGACAGCACTGTTTGCTTAATGACCACCATCAAAAAGGTCATAAAATTGGACACAATCATATAATGATCACTTAATGACCACCAAGACTTATCACCATGATTCTGGGCTAATTTATAGTCATAAATCAAGGACTTCCTGTCTGCAGCAATCAGTTAATGCAGGGGTCTTCAAACTTGGCCCTTTTATGACTTGTGGACTTCAACTCCCAGAATTCTTCAGCCAGTGTGCTTGGCTAAGGAATTCTGGGAGTTGAAGTCCACAAGCAGGGATCTTCAAACTTGGCTCTTTTATAACTTGTGGACTTCAACTCCCAGAATTCCTCAGCCAGGCATGCTGGCTGAGGAATTCTGGGAGTTGAAGTCCACAAGTCATAAAAGGGCCAAATCTGAAGACCCCTGAGTTAATGAATGCCATCTAAAGATTTAGGATCAAATGCTAAAAGTTATATATACCTGGGAGTCCCTTTTTTAATTTTTTCAGCTGCTGTTTGCCCTCCAGTGGCTTCTCCAGAGAGAAAATTCTTAGGAGGAAAACTCTCTGTGCTTCTTGCGTGAGAAGCTTTGTTTTCCAGAAATGAGGAATTTCCCAGGAAGCTTTGGTTAATCTGGAGCTCCAGAAAATAGCTCGCCATGATCTCCAGAATGGTTTTGAAAGGAGTCTCTTTTGCCTGCAGCAGAAAAAGTAAGATAAAGGGCATTAGAATTAGTCTATCTCGATTTTACTGTTGGCAAAAGACAAAAGAGTTGATTTCTAGCCTACATGTTCGGGGTTCAAGTCTCCTGCTTTGTGATATTTTAAAACAAAAATTATGTAGTATTAAATTAGAGCAGGGGTCTTCAAACTTGGCCCTTTTATGACTTGTGGACTTGAACTCCCAGAATTCCTCAGCCAGCGTGTCTGGCTGAGGAATTCTGGGAGTTGAAGTCCATAAGTCATAAAAGGGCCAAGTTTGAAGACCCCTAAATTAGAGCAAGGCGTTTATTAGTAAATCAGTAACTATTGATAGGATTATTTGTAGAAATTGTTTTTCTTTTCTTTTCTTTCTTTCTTTCTCTTTCTTTCTTTCTTTCTTTCTTTCTTTCTCCCTCCCCCCCCCCTCTCTCTCTCTCCCTCTCCCTCTCCCTCTCTTTATCTTTATTTTGGCCTCAATTTTGTGTTCGTAAGTTGAGGGCTACCTGTAATTCCCTTAACAACTTTAGCAAAAAAAAATAAAATTGGGTCAATTCACTTAGCAACAGACATTCAGGGCCTAAGTGGGGTGATACCAATTCAGTCCAGAATAATAGAGTTGGAAGGGATCTTGGAGGTCTTCTAGTCAACCCCCACAGCAGGAGACCCTATACCATTTCAGACAGTCTTTTCTTAATAACCTCCAGTGATGGGACACCCACAACTTCTAAAGCACCCCCTGATTAATTGTTCTCAGTGTGAGGAAATTTCTCCTTAGTTCCTGAGATCATTAACTCTCATTTTCTGGAGTTTTTAAAGAAGAAACTGAAAACTGTAACTTGTGGATGGTGCCATTAGTTGTTGTTGCACATTCCAGGGGATGAGAATAGATGAGCTTTGTGGCCCCTTCCAATTGCCTAATTCTGTGATTCTGCCTCAAGCCTTGCAGGCGGTTTGTCCCATCAAGAGTTTTGCTTATAACTCCTAGACGCAGGGGTTCTCAACCTTGGCAACTTTAAGACTTGTGGACTTCAACTCCCAGAATTCCTCAGCCAGCTTTGCTGGCTGAGGAATTCTGGGAGTTGAAGTCCACAAGTCTTAAAGTTCCCAAGGTTGAGAACCCCTGTAAAGTGTTGTAGACACCTTGTGCAGAAACGCTGTCCTGTTTTACCTTGTTTTGTTTGTATAAAGACTGGAGATGCAGAACATTTCGGAGTTCGTTTCTGTTGTTGATGCTAAGTGCCGTACGGGGAAATTCTTCGTCCATCATGATGCCTGTCTTTTTCAAGCCCTGCCCAGGAAAGAGACAAAGCTATAATCAGTATCGGAAAGAAACCTCAGTCTTCATACCATAACTTAGAAATCAGAAATAATAATTCAGAAAAGCTGTTGTCACCGTGTTTCTCAACCTTCATAACTCTAAAGATAGGGGTCTTCAAACTTGGCCCTTTTGGGACTGGTGGACTTCAACTCCCAGAATTCCTCAGCTGAGGAATTCTGGGAGTTGAACTCCACCAGTCATAAAAGGGACAAGTTTGAAGACCCCTGTCTTAAGAGGTTTAAAATGTGTAGACTTCATTCCCAGAATTCCTCAGCCTGCATGCTTTAAGATGTGTGGACTTCAACTCCCAGAGTGCACTAGCTGGCATGCTTTAAGTTGGGTGAACTTCAACTCCCAGAATCCCCCTCCCCCATACTTTAAGACGCACAGACCAATTCCCAGAATTCTCTTGCAGGGTCATTACTGAGAATTCTGGGAACTAGAGTCCCTATATCTCCATTTGTGACCTTGCTGAAAAACACTGGTATTCTACTTGTTAATAACTGGGACCTCTTTATGGACTTTTTGCTGAAAACAGAAAAAAACGAAGTTCTGATTTATGGAAATGATGCTTAGAAAGGACAAAATAAGGAAAGAACGGAGGACAATGTAGCCTTAGAGAGAAAAATAATGATACCTTTATCACTGCTATAAAGGCAACAGAATTTCATTTTTAGTGGGTGCCAGTGTTCTCACAGTAAAAAATGCCAATAAAGGTTATTTTATCTGCTGTAAAGAAGATTCAAAGCCTCCTTGTTCTTCCTTCCTTCCTTTCTTTCTTTCTCTTTCTCTACTTATCTACTCATCCCTTTTCTTTTACTTCTCTTTGCTTTCTTTTTTTCTTTAAATTTGTATAGATTTTGTTCTGAAAATTTTTTTTTTACTAAAAATTAATTACAAACAAATGGTCCACCGTTTGCCTATGGAAATGAGGAAAATCTTTCTCCGCCTTGTCAACCCCCTCAAATGCATTGTGGGAAATGTAGTCCCCGGAGGAATCCGGCTCTTCTCCACGTTGGGCACACCCGAGGGTGTCCCGAGGCTTTTCCTTCCCCCCACCCTATCCTTTCCCGCCCCCCCCTCACCTTTTTGCTCAGGAACTCTCTCACTAAAGATGCAGCCACTTCTTCCACGAAAGACGCTTCCATCGATGATCTTGCAGCATGCAATGAGCTCTGATTTAAAAATAAAACAAAATGCAATTTTTACTTTTTTATTTTTGGGGGGGGGGGACTTAGTCTCTCCTGCCCTCCACGCGTCGCGGGGGCTTTGCTCAAATTGCAGCTGGCGGGCCAGGCAGTTGCGTTACAGTTGGCAGGTTGTCATGGCGATGACGTCGCGCGTCGAGAATTCTTCTTTCCCCGCCTCTTTTGCTCTCCCAGGAGGACGCAAGCCTATCCTGGGGGTGCTAGAAGGGGGGGTGGGCTCTAGATGAGGGCTGGGGAATTCTGGGAGTTGAAGTCCACGCTTCTTAAAATGGGGGAGGTTGAGAAACACTGGGCTAAATTTAGGAGGTTTTGGATAGGGGTGGTGAAAAATGATTTTTGCAAAGAGGAAAGGAGGTTGGCGAACTTGCCGTAAGAAACAGGGCTTGCAATGTCTTTTTTATATCGTATTATAGGGAATATGATATTTTTTGTAGCAACCACGTTATCTTCTCTTTTTTAAAAAAAGTTATTAAGCGTTTTTAGGGAGGGAGGGAAGGAAGGAGGGGAGTGAAAGAGGAAGAATAGAGGGGAAGAGAGGAGAGAAAGAAGGGAGGGAGGGGAGTGAAAGGTAGAATAGAGGGAGGAAGAGGAGAGAAGGAAGGAAGGAGAGTGAAAGGAATAAGGGTGGAAGAGGGGAGAAAGAAGGAAGGAATAGAGGGAGAGGAGGGGAGGAGGAAGGGAAGAAAGGAGATGCATCAAGGTGAAGGAGAGGAAGGAAGGGGAGAGAGGTAGAGGGAGGAGGAGGGGAGAAAGGAAGGAAGGAATAGAGGGAGGGGAGGAGGGGAAGAAAGGAGATGCATCAAGGTGAAGGAAAGAAGGAGAGAGGAAGGAAAGAGGAAGAATAGAGGTAGGAGAGGAGGAAGGAAGGAAGGTGAAAGAAAGGAGAGGTGAAGGGAAGAAGAACAAAGGGAGATGCATCAAGGTGAAGAAAAAAGGAGGGGGAGGGAGGAAGGAAAGAAGGAAGGAAGGAAGGAAGGAAGGAAGGAAGGAAGGAAGGAAGGAAGGAAGGAAGGAAGGAAGGAAGGAAAGGACCATTATCAGAAAGGACCATTATCACAATTGACAAGAGACTGGAAACCATGTTGTAAGCACCATTCCATCCGTTGTGGAAGTGTTTATGAAAAATTGCAGAGCAATATATTCTGTATGCACAATCGTGTATTTCCGTTGCCTTAAGGAAGTCCTCAACTTATGACCACAATTGAGCCCAACATTTCCTTTGCTAAGCAAGACAATGGTTAAGTGCCCCATTTTCTTGCCACAGTTGTTAAGTGAATCACTGCAGCTATTAAGTTAGAAACATGGTTGTTAAGTGAATCTGGCTTCCCCATTGACTTTGCTTGGCAGAAGGTTGCATAAGGTGAAAATATGATCTTGAGACACTGCAAACATCATAAATATGAGTCAGTTGTCAAGGGGTTGAATTTTGATTACGTGACCATGGAGAAGCTGCAATGCTCATCAAAGTGTGAAAAACAGTTGTGTCACTTTTTTCAGCGCCAAGATCAATCAGTTGTTTTGAAGGCCCAATAGTCATGGCCATGTTAAATACCCGAAGTGTCAACTCTGCAAACGGACCTGAATGAAGCCATTTGGCTTGTTTTCAGTTGCCACC
Organism: Crotalus adamanteus; assembly: GCA_039797435.1. Taxonomy (NCBI): domain Eukaryota; kingdom Metazoa; phylum Chordata; class Lepidosauria; order Squamata; family Viperidae; genus Crotalus; species Crotalus adamanteus. The sequence continues at coordinate 5,454,452 of CM077936.1, forward strand.
AGAATGGGGGAAGGCTTAGCTTAAAACAGTTCTCTGTCCCATGGGAACCAAGGTCATTTCTGTTTGTTAGACTGGGACGCTGAGCTTTCTGTTCTATTGTAAAACGTAGTCCAGGGGTCTTCAAACATGGCCCTTTTATGACTAGCTGAGGAATTCTGGGAGTTGAAGTCCACAAATCATAAAAGGGCCAAGTTTGAAGACCCCTGACTAGTTGATTGTATAGTTCTATGGGGTGGGAAGTTTAACTTTGTAATACTGTAACTTTTCGGAGGGAACTTTAGTCTTGGTTTCACTTTTAACAGTGCCAATACCTTGTAGCCAATATACATGTTCTCTTTTTTGTGATTTTATTTAGTTTTATTCATTTATAACATAAAACATGAAAATACAAAAGCAAATAGTAGGGGACAACGGTAGAAAAAAGGAAAACAAAAAGGGTGTGAAGAAGGGGGGGAAGAAACAAAAGTCACTGACTTCCACTCTGTTGCAATAAAATCAGACATTAAAATCAAATCTCAACATTTTACATTGCTATAGTAGTATGCACTAGCCTTTTTATATCGGCAATTCAGTCTAATCTGTGAAACCCAAAATCATAATATTTTTTTCCACCTCAAGCACAAAGTCCAGAAGCGGTTTCCAAAAGGACTTATGTTGTTTTCTTTTACCAGCACAATCAATTTGGCCATCTATGCTAACTCCATCAGCTTTTGTAACCATTCATCCATGGTAGGAATCGAGGCATCCTTCCACGTTTGTGCATAGAGCAATCTTGCTTCCATCACCATATATAAAATCAGAGTTCCAGGTTTTTTTCCAGTTCTCTTTCCATTAGACCCAGAAGGAATAATAATAATAATAATATTAATAGTAATAATAGTAATAATAATAACTCGATAGGTAGACAAAATGCCAAATCCAGTCTGAACATCTGGCTGACTGTGCGATGATCCATAATAATAATAATAATAATAATAATAATAATAATAATAATAATAATAATAATAATAATAATGCGACGATGCATGTAATACCATCAAACATCCACATCTGCCTATCCCAGGTCCTGGGTAAGGACTCGATAGGTAGACAAAATGCCAAATCCCATCTGAACATCTGGCTGACTGTGTGATGATCCATAATAATAATAATAATAATAAAGTTGGAAGGGGACCGTAGAGGTCATCAAGTCCAACCCCCTGCTCAGGCAGGTAACCCCAGGGCTTTTTTTGTCATAGAACACCCAGAATGGAACCTTGTAGGGTAGGCAAGGCGGGTTGTATAACGTGTGAGTTCTGGCACCTTTTTTTTTTTTTTTTTTTTACAAAAAAAAGCACTGAGTAACCCTATACCATTTCGGACAAATGGCTGTCCAGTCTCTTCTTAAAAACTTCCAGTGTTGGAGCATTCACCGCTTCAAACAGTCCTCCTCCCTCCCTCTTCCTCCTCCCCTTCCTTCCCTCCCTCTCTCCCTTCCCCCTCCCTCCCTCCCTTCCCTCTCCCTTTCTTTCTTCATTCCTCTTCCCCCTTACTTCCTCCCTCCCTCCCTTCCCTCTCACCGTTTTCTCCATTCCTCCCCCCTCCCCTCCCCCTCCTCCCCTTCCTTCCTCCCTCCCTCCCTTCCCTCTCTCCCTTTCTTTCTCCATTCCTCCACCCCTTCCTTCCTTCCCTCCCTCCCTTCCTTTCTCCATTCCTCTTCCCCTTCCATCCTCCCTCCCTCCCTTCCTTCCCTCTCCCTTTCTTTCTTCATTCCTCTTCCCCTTACTTCCTCCCTCCCTTCCCTCTCCCGTTTTCTCCATTCCTCCTCCCTCCCTCCCCCTCCTCCCCTTCCTACCTCCCGCCCTCCCTTCCTTCCCTCTCTCCCTTTCTTTCTCCATTCCTCCTCCCCTTCCTTCCTTCCCTCCCTCCCTTCCTTTCTCCATTCCTCCTCCCCTTCCATCCTCCCTCCCTCCCTTCCTTCCCTCTCCCTTTCTTTCTTCATTCCTCTTCCCCTTACTTCCTCCCTCCCTCCCTTCCCTCTCTCCCGTTTTCTCCATTCCTCCTCCCTCCCTCCCCCTCCTCCCCTTCCTTCCTCTCTCCCTCCCTCCCTTCCCTCTCTCCCTTTCTTTCTCCATTCCTCCTCCCCTTCCTTCCTTCCTTCCTTCCCTCCCTCCCTTTCTCCATTCCTCTTCCCCTTCCATCCTCCCTCCCTTCCTTCCCTCTCCCTTTCTTTCTTCATTCCGCTTCCCCTTACTTCCTCCCTCCCTTCCCTCTCCCGTTTTCCCCATTCCTCCTCCCTCCCTCCCCCTCCTCCCCTTCCTTCCTCCCTCCCTTCCTTCCCTCTCTCCCTTTCTTTCTCCATTCCTCCTCCCCTTCCTTCCTTCCTTCCCTCCCTTCCTTTCTCCATTCCTCTTCCCCTTCCATCCGCCCTCCCTCCCTTCCTTCCCTCTCCCTTTCTTTCTTCATTCCTCTTCCCCTTACTTCCTCCCTCCCCTCCCTTCCTTCCCTCTCTCCCTTTCTTTCTCCATTCCTCCTCCCCTTCCTCCCTCCCTCCCTTCCTTCCCTCTCTCCCTTTATTTCTCCATTCCTCCTCCCCTTCCTTCCTTCCTTCCCTCCCTCCTTCCTTTCTCCATTCCTCTTCCCCTTCCATCCTCCCTCCCTTCCTTCCCTCTCCCTTTCTTTCTTCATTCCACTTCCCCTTACTTCCTCCCTCCCTCCCTTCCCCTCTCTCCCGTTTTCTCCATTCCTCCTCCCTCCCTCCCCCTCCTCCCCTTCCTTCCTCCTTCCCTCCCTTCCTTCCCTCTCTCCCTTTCTTTCTCCATTCCTCCTCCCCTTCCTTCCTTCCTTCCCTCCCTCCCTTCCTTTCTCCATTCCTCCTCCCCTTCCATCCTCCCTCCCTCCCTTCCTTCCCTCTCCCTTTCTTTCTTCATTCCTCTTCCCCTTACTTCCTCCCTCCCTCCCTTCCCTCTCTCCCGTTTTCTCCATTCCTCCTCCCTCCCTCCCCCTCCTCCCCTTCCTTCCTCCCTCCCTCCCTCCCTTCCCTCTCTCCCTTTCTTTCTCCATTCCTCCTCCCCTTCCTTCCTTCCTTCCCTCCCTCCCTTCCTTTCTCCATTCCTCCTCCCCTTCCATCCTCCCTCCCTCCCTTCCTTCCCTCTCCCTTTCTTTCTTCATTCCTCTTCCCCTTACTTCCTCCCTCCCTCCCTTCCCTCTCTCCCGTTTTCTCCATTCCTCCTCCCTCCCTCCCCCTCCTCCCCTTCCTTCCTCCCTCCCTCCCTCCCTTCCCTCTCTCCCTTTCTTTCTCCATTCCTCCTCCCCCTTCCTTCCTTCCTTCCCTCCCTCCCTTTCTTTTTCCATTCCTCTTCCCCTTCCATCCTCCCTCCCTTCCTTCCCTCTCCCTTTCTTTCTTCATTCCGCTTCCCCTTACTTCCTCCCTCCTCCCTTCCCTCTCCCGTTTTCCCCATTCCTCCTCCCTCCCTCCCCCTCCTCCCCTTCCTTCCCTCTCTCCCTTTCTTTCTCCATTCCTCCTCCCCTTCCTTCCTTCCCTCCCTTCCTTTCTCCATTCCTCTTCCCCTTCCATCCTCTCTCCCTCCCTTCCTTCCCTCTCCCTTCCTTTCTTCATTCCTCTTCCCCTTACTTCCTCCCTCCCTCCCTTCCTTCCCTCTCTCCCTTTCTTTCTCCATTCCTCCTCCCCTTCCTTCCTTCCCTCCCTCCCTTCCTTTCTCCATTCCTCTTCCCCTTCCATCCTCCCTCCCTTCCTTCCCTCTCCCTTTCTTTCTTCATTCCTCTTCGCCTTACTTCCTCCCTCCCTCCCTTCCCTCTCTCCCGTTTTCTCCATTCCTCCTCCCTCCCTCCCCCTCCTCCCCTTCCTTCCTACCTCCCTCTCTACCTCCCCCCTCCCTCCCTTCCTTTCTCCATTCCTCCTCCCTCCCTCTTCCTCCTCCCCTTCCTTCCCTCCCTCTCTCCCTTCCCCCTCCCTCCCTTCCTTCCCTCTCCCTTTCTTTCTTCATTCCTCTTCCCCTTACTTCCTTCCTTCCCTCCCTCCCTTCCTTTCTCCATTCCTCCTCCCCTTCCATCCTCCCTCCCTCCCTTCCTTCCCTCTCCCTTTCTTTCTTCATTCCTCTTCCCCTTACTTCCTCCCTCCCTCCCTTCCCTCTCTCCCGTTTTCCTCCATTCCTCCTCCCTCCCTCCCCCTCCTCCCCTTCCTTCCTCCCTCCCTCCCTTCCCTCTCTCCCTTTCTTTCTCCATTCCTCCTCCCCTTCCTTCCTTCCTTCCCTCCCTCCCTTCCTTTCTCCATTCCTCCTCCCCTTCCATCCTCCCTCCCTCCCTTCCTTCCCTCTCCCTTTCTTTCTTCATTCCTCTTCCCCTTACTTCCTCCCTCCCTCCCTTCCCCTCTCTCCCGTTTTCTCCATTCCTCCTCCCTCCCTCCCCCTCCTCCCCTTCTTTCCTCCCTCCCTCCCTTCCTTCCCTCTCTCCCTTTCTTTCTCCATTCCTCCTCCCCTTCCTTCCTTCCTTCCCTCCCTTCCTTTCTCCATTCCTCTTCCCCTTCCATCCTCTCTCCCTCCCTTCCTTCCCTCTCCCTTTCTTTCTTCATTCCTCTTCCCCTTACTTCCTCCCTCCCTCCCTTCCTTCCCTCTCTCCCTTTCTTTCTCCATTCCTCCTCCCCTTCCTTCCTTCCTTCCCTCCCTCCCTTCCTTTCTCCATTCCTCTTCCCCTTCCATCCTCCCTCCCTTCCTTCCCT
>CM077936.1:5459268-5471768 GCA_039797435.1 Crotalus adamanteus
CCAACCCACACACCCTACCCCCCACCCACCCTCACCAAACACCCATACCACCACCCACCCACAAACCACCACCCCCAACCAACCCACCCACCACACCCAACCCCCAACCCACCCACCCACCCTACCCACACCCAAACAAACACCCAACCCCACCAACCCCATACCAACCACCCACCCACCCAACCCTCACTCCACACCTTAAAACACCACCCAACCTCCCCCCACCCACCCCCACCACCCCACCCTCCCTACCATCCCTCTCACCCATACAAACTCCAATCCACCACCCCATCCTACCATCCCTCCCAACCTAACACCAATCCTCATCCCCTACCATCCACCCACCCACCCATCCATCCCTCTCCCTATCTACCATCCACATCCCCTACTACCACGCCTCCCCCACCCTACCCACTCCCGAATATCACCCAGACCTCCTCCCTCCCTCCCCCTCCTCCCCTACCTAACCTCCCTCCCACCCTTCCTTCCCTCACTCCCTTTACTTATCTCCATTCCTCCTCCCCCTTCCTTCCTACCATCCCTCCCACCCACCTTTCACCATTCCACTATCCCCTACCAACCTCCCTCACGTCCTTACCCTCACCCTTTACATACTCACCAACCCCAACCTCCCTCCCACCCATCCTCTCATCCCGAATTTCACCCATACCTCCTCCCTCCCTCCCCCTCCACCCCTTCCATCCTCCTACCCTCCCTTCATCCCACTCTCCCTATCATTCTCCATACCTCCACCCCATCCAATCCTTCCTACCCTCCCTTCCTATCTCCATTCCTCTACCCCTTCCATCCTCCCACCCTCCCTTCCTATCCCTCTCCCATTCTTTCAACATATCCTCTATCCCCTTACTTCCTCCCACCCTCCCTCCCTTCCCTCCTCCCGTTTTCTCCATTCCTCCTCCCTCCCTCTCCGTCCTCCCCTTCCTTCCTCCTCCCTCCCTTCCTTCCCTCTCTCCCTATCTTTCTCCATTCCTCCTCCCCTTCCTTCCTTCCTTCCCTCCCTCCCTTCCTTTCTCCATTCCTCTTCCCCTTCCATCCTCCCTCACGTCCTTTCCCTCTCCCTTTCTTTCTTCATTCCACTTCCCCTTCCTCCCTCCCTCCCTTCCCTCTCTCCCCGTATTCTCCATTCCTCCTCCCTCCCTCCCCCTCCTCCCCTTCCTTCCTCCTTCCCTCCCTTCCTTCCCTCTCTCTCCCTTTCTTTCTCCATTCCTCCTCCCCATCCTTCCTTCCTTCCCTCCCTTCCTTTCTCCATTCCTCTTTCCCCTTCCATCCTCCCTCCCACCCTTCCTTCCCTCTCCCTTTCTTTCTTCATTCCTCTTCCCCTTACTTCCTCCCTCCCTCCCTTCCCTCTCTCTCCTCCCGTTTTCTCCATTCCTCCTCCCTCCCTCTCCCTCCTCCCCCTTCCTTCCTCCCTCCCTCCCTTCCATCCTCTCTCCCTTTCTTTCTCCTTCCTCCTCCCCTTCCTTCCTCCCCTCCCTCCCTTCCTTCTCCATTCCTCCTCCCCTTCCATCCTCCCTCCCTCCCTTCCTTCCCTCCCTTTCTTTCTTCATTCCTCTTCCCCTTACTTCCTCCCCTCCCTTCCCTCTCTCCCGTTTTCCTCCATCCTTCCTCCTCCCTCCCTCCCCCTCCTCCCCTTCCTTCCTCCCTCCCTTCCTCCCTCCCTCCCTCCCTCCCTTCCCTCTCTCCCTTTCTTTCTCCATTCCTCCTCCCCTTCCTTCCTTCCCTCCCTCCCTTCCTTTCTCCATTCCTCTTCCCCTTCCATCCTCCCTTCTTCCCTCTCCCTTTCTTTCTTCATTCCGCTTCCCCTTACTTCCTCCCTCCCTCCCTTCCCTCTCCCGTTTTCCCCATTCTCCTCCTCCCTCCCTCCCCCTCCTCCCCTTCCTCCCTCCCCTCCCTTCCTTCCCTCTCTCCCTTTCTTTCTCCATTCCTCCTTCCTTCCTTCCTTCCCTCCCTTCCTTTCTCCATTCCTCTTCCCCTTCCATCCTCCCTCCCTCCCTTCCTTCCCTCTCCCTTTCTTTCTTCATTCCTCTTCCCCTTACTTCCCTCCCTCCCTCCCTTCCTTCCCTCTCTCCCTTTCTTTCTCCATTCCTCCTCCCCTTCCTTCCTTCCTTCCCTCCCTCCCTTCCTTTCTCCATTCCTCTTCCCCTTCCATCCTCCCTCCCTTCCTTCCCTCTCCCTTTCTTTCTTCATTCCTCTTCCCCTTACTTCCTCCCTCCCTCCCTTCCCTCTCCTCCCGTTTTCTCCATTCCTCCTCCCTCATTCCCCCTCCTCCCCTTCCTTCCTACCTTCCTCTCTACCTCCCCCTCCCTCCCTTCCTCCATTCCTCCTCCCTCCCTCTTCCTCCTCCCCTTCCTTCCCTCCCTCTCTCCCTTCCCCCTCCCTCCCTCCCTTCCCTCTCCCTTTCTTTCTTCATTCCTCTTCCCCTTACTTCCTCCCTCCCTTCCCTCTCTCCCGTTTTCCTCCATTCCTCCTCCCTCCCTCCCCCTCCTCCCCTCCCTCCCTCCCTTCCTTCCCTCTCTCCCTTTCTTTCTCCATTCCTCCTCCCCTTCCTTCCTTCCTTCCCTCCCTTCCTTTCTCCATTCCTCTTCCCCTTCCATCCTCCCTCCCTTCCTTCCCTCTCCCTTTCTTTCTTCATTCCACTTCCCCTTACTTCCTCCCTCCCTCCCTTCCCTCTCTCCCGTTTTCCTCCATTCCTCCTCCCTCCCTCCCCCTCCTCCCCTTCCTTCCTCCTTCCCTCCCTTCCTTCCCTCTCTCCCTTTCTTTCTCCATTCCTCCTCCCCTTCCTTCCTTCCTTCCTTCCTTCCCTCTCTCCCCTTTCCTTCTCCATTCCTCCTCCCCTTCCTTCCTTCCTTCACTCCCTTCCTTTCTCCATTCCTCTTCCCCTTCCATCCTCCCTCCCTTCCTTCCCTCTCCCTTTCTTTCTTCATTCCTCTTCCCCTTACTTCCTCCCTCCCTCCCTTCCTTCCCTCTCTCCCTTTCTTTCTCCATTCCTCCTCCCCTTCCTCCCTCCCTTCCTTCCCTCTCTCCCTTTCTTTCTCCATTCCTCCTCCCCTTCCTTCCTTCCTTCCCTCCCTTCCTTTCTCCATTCCTCTTCCCCTTCCATCCTCCCTTCCTTCCCTCTCCCTTTCTTTCTTCATTCCGCTTCCCCTTACTTCCTCCCTCCCTCCCTTCCCTCTCTCCCGTTTTCTCCATTCCTCCTCCCTCCCTCCCCCTCCTCCCCTTCCTTCCTCCCTCCCTTCCTCCCTCCCTCCCTCCCTCCCTTCCCTCTCTCCCTTTCTTTCTCCATTCCTCCTCCCCTTCCTTCCTTCCCTCCCTCCCTTCCTTTCTCCATTCCTCTTCCCCTTCCATCCTCCCTCCCTTCCTTCCCTCTCCCTTTCTTTCTTCATTCCGCTTCCCCTTACTTCCTCCCTCCCTCCCTTCCCTCTCCCGTTTTCCCCATTCCTCCTCCCTCCCTCCCCCTCCTCCCCTTCCTCCCTCCCTCCCTCCCTTCCTTCCTCTCTCCCTTTCTTTCTCCATTCCTCCTCCCCTTCCTTCCTTCCTTCCTTCCCTCCCTTCCTTTCTCCATTCCTCTTCCCCTTCCATCCTCCCTCCCTCCCTTCCTTCCCTCTCCCTTTCTTTCTTCATTCCTCTTCCCCTTACTTCCTCCCTCCCTCCCTTCCTTCCCTCTCTCCCTTTCTTTCTCCATTCCTCCTCCCCTTCCTCCCTCCCTTCCTTCCCTCTCTCCCTTTCTTTCTCCATTCCTCCTCCCCTTCCTTCCTTCCTTCCCTCCCTTCCTTTCTCCATTCCTCTTCCCCTTCCATCCTCCCTCCCTTCCATCCCTCTCCCTTTCTTTCTTCATTCCTCTTCCCCTTACTTCCTCCCTCCCTCCCTTCCCTCTCTCCCGTTTTCTCCATTCCTCCTCCCTCCCTCCCCCTCCTCCCCTTCCTTCCTACCTTCCTCTCTACCTCCCCCCTCCCTCCCTTCCTTTCTCCATTCCTCCTCCCTCCCTCTTCCTCCTCCACTTCCTTCCCTCCCTCTCTCCCTTCCCCCTCCCTCCCTCCCTCTCTCTCCTTTTTTCCTCCATGTCTTTGCTTCCTTGTTTCCTTCCCATTCCTACAAATTTAAAGAGGCATCTAAATATTCACCGCTGTTGATGGAAAATGTTCATTGGCTATAAATCACATGTTCCAATAGTATATTCCATTAGGAAATCAATATATCACTCATTCCAAAATGGCAGAAAAACCACAACAGAAAATACTTGATATGTTTCCAGTTTACTTATTTGGTAAGCTTGATGTTAGTAACACTGGAAACAGCAGATATGGGAGACACGTCTACACCAAAGTAGTATTCACCTCTGGCTTTAGACCAAGAATTCAAATTTAAGTCACTATTTAATCATTATCGTTGTTGAAAAAAAGAGAAAACACCATTAACTTGCCACACAGGAAACATGGTGGAAAATACAACTTCTTCATTTTTATATTTGCAGAAGAATATCGAATACAAGAGAATCTCTGTGGCCCAGATTGAACCGTGGTGTTCTCTGAATTTGGCCCTTGCTTGCAGATGCTTAATTATCGACTGGGTAGCATCAACAGTGGGATTGCTCCAATACCAATGACAGCTTTTTCATCCTCGTACTGCAAAAAGTTAGTAAGGTCTGAGGCCCCGCTCACTCACTACTGAGCAGTACAGTCTAAAATGTACAAAAATAGCAAAAAGGAACACTGCCAGAAGGATGGCTCCAATAATCTTCATTCTTTGCCCTGGTTTTTTTCTGAAAAGGACAAAAAAAAAGAGAACAGCTTGCTAGGAAAAGCTCAGGTAATTCACTATGCTCCCTAGCCTTTCATTGAAACTGAATTATCTCTGCTCAACTGTTGTTAGGAATCCTTGTAATTTAGCTCAGAATATCTGGAGGGCATCTGGTATAGCCTGACCAAGTGCTTCTCAAAGGCCACCCATCTTACAGGGCACCAGAGGGAAAGGGCTCCATTGGAGTGTATTTGGGGGCCCAATGGAGCAGAGGAAGTGATGCATAGGGCTACAAGGAGGCCTACACGGGTCTCAAGAGCAACAATCAGACCACCTTGTGAAAGGGCACTTAGCACAAATTTAGCATCAAGCATGCAGTGGCACCACTCATGGGCAAAAGGGAGTTAAGGGGGAATGCTTTCCTTCCCAAATCAGTCATTTTAAGGCAGTGGTTCTCAACCTTTTTAATGCCGCGACCCCCAACCGGTCGTAAGTTGAGGACTACTCAACCAGTCGTAAGTCGAGGACTACTCAACTGGTGCAGCACCGTTTGCAGAATGGGACTTTTGGCGGGCTCAGCAGGGCAGAGACAGCCTGGACAATTCCTATTGGCTTTTGAAAGCCAATAGAATTAGACTCTATTCAAGAGAGTCTCTTCTATTGGCTTTCAAAAGCCAACAGAATAAAAGGGAGTAGCACAGCTAAGGAAAAAGGGGGAAAAAATGGCAGACTGCGTTGTTTGGCGACCCCCGTGAAATGGTCGTTTGACCCCAAATGGGGGTCCCGACCCACAGGTTGAGAACCACTGTTTTTAAGGGATAGGATCATTTACAAAATGTTTAGAGGGAAGGGAAGGATACTCAAATCAGGCAAATTCAATCTATCTGATTATGGGCTATATTGATTAGAATAAGACATACCTGCATCGGGAGGAGCCACTTGGAACAACTACCAAACTGTTGGGGAAAATAGAAAAGTTTGGAGAAGTGGCAGGCCTGAAAATAATAGAGAATAGACTAAAGTATTAACAAAGAACTTAACAGATAAACAGAAAAGTCAACTTACAAAAAAGACAAACTTGTAAATAGTTAAAAAAGTTAAGTACCTAGGAATCTACTTAACAACAAGATGTATAACATTAAAAGAAGACAACTATGAAAGAGCCGAGGTGGCGCAGCAGTTAGAGTGCAGTACTGCAGGCCACTTTAGCTGACTGTGTTCAGCAGGTCAGCGATTCAAATCTCACCGGCTCAAGGTTGACTCAGCCTTCCATCCTTCCGGGGTAGGTAAAATGAGGACCCAGATTGTTGAGGGCAATTTAAATATATATATACATTGCTTACTGCTGTACACCGCTTAGAGAGTGCTTGCACTTAAAGCGGTATATAAGTCTCATAAATAAATAAATAAAACAAATAACATTGGATTTGGAAAGTGTAAAAATCTTCAACTGTCATTGTTAGGAAGAATACCTACAGTGAAAATGAATATTTTACCAAAAACACTCTTCTTATTCCAAACGATTCCTGTAAAATTGGGAAAGGTCTTTTTTGATGATACAATACTGAGATTTATTTGGCAAGGGAAGAAAGCATGAATTAAAGTAAAAATGCTACAAGAAGCTAAAGATAGTGGAGGATTTGGACTCCCGGACTGGAGAATATATTATCAAGCAGCTATCCTACCGTGGCTTAAAGAATGGATGAGAAATAAAAGACTATTGTACCTAGAGGGGCATGACCTACAAACTGGTTGGCATGCCTTCCTATGTACAGGAAAAATAAAACACATAGATACTTTCAAAATCACTTTATAAGAAATGTACTTCTTTTAGAATGGGAAAGAATAAAGGAAAAAAATTATATTAAACTACCTGAATGGCTTTCAACAATGGAAGCTTTTGCTTACCCAAATTTAATTAACTATGACAAAATCGTGACGTATAAATATATCTTGGATAATGAAGGAAAATTGAAAGATATACAAGATTTACAACGACAAGGTATTGACTTAGCATGGTTGCCATATTTGCAAATTCAAATGAAATATGAAAAAGATGTAAAACAGGATTTTATAAAGAACAGATAGAATTCGATCAAATATTGTTAAAAAGATGAAAATTTGATTAAGAAACTTTATAGATTTCTGCTAAACTTGAAGATGGAAGAAGAACAAGTAAAAGAAACAATGATAACATGGGCAAAAAACTTCGGATATTCTATAGATTTGGAAGACTGGCAAAAATTATGGGATGGAAATATTAAATTGACTAAAGCAGTCCCATATAAGGAAAATCTGTATAAAATGTTTTATAGATGGCATATGACACCAGTAAGATTAGCAAAAATGTTTAAAAATACTTCGAACAATTGCTGGAAATGCAAACAAAGGCCAGGTACTTACTATCATATCTGGTGGATATGCCCTAAAGCAAAAAGGGTTTGGGCTAAGATACATACATGGTTGGAAAAGATGATCAAAAGACAGATAGAATTTAAACCAGAACTGTTTTTGTTAGGAATATTAGAATCCAATTATGAGGAGAATGAATATTTAATATTGCATGTACTGACAGCAGCGAGAATAGTATTTGCCCAATACTGGAAAAATGAAAACTTACCAACAAGAGGTTTTAATTAAGAAAAACTTAGAATGTGCAGAAATGGATAGATTGACTTCAGAGATTAAAGAGAATGAAGATTCAGTTTACTTTAAAACATGGGATAATTTTTACCAATGGTTAGGAAAACGAACTAGCGAGAAATGAATGTGATATGTTATTTTGAATATATATTAGTAAGAAGAATGATATGCGTTGACCAACTGATACTGTTTATGATTATCGTTTATCATATTTACTATAGCTATTTACCACTGTATCAATTATTGTTAACTTAACATACGTACCCAGACAATAGTCTGTTTGCTAAAGATTGAAAATGTTATTGGGGGATAACTTCAATGTTGATCCCAACCCTGTCCTAATCCCAATCCTGATCCTAACCCTACCCCAGGGGTAGGGCACCTTGGCTCTTTTATGACTCATGGACTTCAACTCCCAGAATTCCTCAGCCAGCATGGCTCAGCTTGGAAACCTCTCCCTTTCCCCTCAGTATGGCTGGCTCAGGAATTCTGGGAGTGAAGTCCACAAGTCATAAAAGAGCCAAGGTGGCCTACCCATGCCCTACCCTAAACCTTAATCCCCATCCCGATCCTATTTTATCCCCAGCCCTATAAAACTTAATAAAATCTTTAAAAAAAAAAAGACATACCTGTACCGGGAGGTCTCCTTTCCTAGGATCTTCCTGACAACCTGGAAGACACGATAGGGAAATAACAAAGCAAACTATATATGGATATATTTCAAGGTGCATATTTTACATTAATAATTATATTGATTGTAAACTCATGGCCTAAACTGCAGGATCGTAACAAATAATTTAATTTCTCAGGTTTTGCTTATCAGTCTCCAGATCACCTCCTACCCAATTCATTTTTTCAGATAAATTTTCTTTTTAAAAAAACAATCTGGTATCACATTTTCCAGCTAGCAAATGTTATTAAAAGGCTGAATTTTTTTAAATGTGTTCTTCAGAAAAGCTTATTCCTGACTCCCAGTACAGCTCTCCTTCTACAATGTCCAATATTTTTTGCAATTTTTGTGAATCTTCCCAGGTAAAAGCAATATGCAAGTTATATACAAATAACATTATTCTCTGAAATGCAAGACTTTAAAAAAGAAATGCTAGATTATACTGATTAGCAAAATGACCTGTTTTACTTCAAATTCCTCAGATACATTTTTGTATTATTAAGTCTCTACATTCAAACTGTTTTTATCTTATGATCAACAATAGTAGTTGAATTTATCCCCACTTTTTTTTTTCTCTCTCTCTTTCTAAATCAGCCTTTTTCAACCTTTTTACCGGGAAAAATCATTGAAACAATATTCAAGTCCTTTACAGAATCTATTTCCTGAGAGATACTTCATTGGGAAACCCTCTCTAAAAATATTATATCTACAATTGGCATTGTAAAAAATCATATATGTTTATGAACTCTCATGAAATGCCTAGCGCAGAGATCTCCAGCCTTTTGGGCACTAGGGACCGATTCCATGGAGAAAGGTTTTTCTATGGACCGGAGAGTGTGTGGTTTTGTGTGCTACCTGCATCCCACAGATGGGGCTTTGCTTGTTTGTGCGGACTGGTTGCTGGCATGCCATGGCCCGGTACCGGTCCACGGACCAGGGGTTGGGGACCCCTGCCCTATTGGCCTCTTGTACAATCCTGTTTGACAAAGGCCGATCTAAATGATCAGCTGTGGGGCAACAACTGTGACTCTCTGGCATAGAGAGAGATTCTGTTGTGATTCTGTGCCAGGCTGTGATCCCAGTAGTTGAGTCTGGAGAATCAGAGGAGGAGGAGAGGTCTGGAGAGCATCAGAGTCAGAGGGAGGCTCTGATGAGCTGCAGGACTTACAAACTAATGAACAGGCTGATCCTTCCTCTCGTGATCAAGCTGAGAGCCAGCTGTGCTGGGAAGCTGAGTCGGACTCGGAGGAAGCACAGCTGCAAGACCTCAGAGATGCTCGTAAATGTAGACAGATCACACGAGTAGGATAGAGGGAGGCAATGGGGCGACTCCAGGGGAGGAGAAGGAGAAAGCAGTGAGAAGCCATGCCTTGGGGGCTGTGTAACAAAAAGGAAATGTGTAGGCAGGGCTGGTTGCTGGAGATAACCGTTTGCAAAGAACTTCAGAGTCAAGAGATCATGGTCTGTTTATTTTGTCTGTGAGTTATTTCCTGTTTGACTCGTGCTCCGTTTTGCTTTTGGACAAGGTCTCCATTGGAAAAGTGTTCTGTTGCTTTTGTTTTCTGGGCAAATTATCAGTCTGTTTCAAATAAAAGGGTTTATTTTCCAGTCTACTGTTAAACGAGGGGTTGTCTTTGTGAAGTAACAAGGACGTACGTAGGCTGGGACAGAACAGATTCACAATGTCCTTTACAGGCTTTCTTTGCTGAGAGATAAAGCTTCCCAGTAGCCAAATGGAGGCATCTGAAGCTGGTGTTTCCAACATTCCTACCACTCCTAACAAAAAGAGAAACTGCTCTTCCTAAATGAAAGGTTTCCCACCCTGACAGGCCTCGTGAGTTCAAGGTTTGAAAGAGAAAGATGCAGCATTTATACTGAGACCTCTGGTGAGGAATACAGGTAGTGTATTCATTTAGCAACTGTTCAGAGTTACAACTGCACTGAAAAAAAGTGACTTATGACTGCTTTTCTCGTTACAGCATCCCTGTGGCCACGTGATCAAAATTTGGATGCTTGGCCACTGACTCACATTTATGACAGTTGCATTGTCCTGGGATCACGTGATCCCCTTTTGCAACCTTATAAGCAAAGTCAATGGGGAAACCAGGTTCACTTAAAACTGTGATAAACTTAACAACTGCAGGGATTCGCTTAATAACAGTGGAAAGAAAGGTTGTAAAATGGGGCAAATTCACAAGAAACGTTTCCCTTAGCAACAGAAATGTCGGGCTCAATTATGGTTATTAAGTCGAGGATTACCTGTAAATCAGGGATTCTTGTTCCTCATTTTTGAGTATTAAATAGTCCACCCACTGATAGTAAATATTTACGTTACATTAAATATCATCTATCGTCTATTAAGCATTTATGCTCTTCATATACCTGTTTTTCTTGGTAAGGAATTCCTTGGGAAACGAATTTTCTCCTCCACTTTTCAGGATCTGTTCTTCCTGTCATCTCTTTAAATCTTTCCTCCTGCAGACCTTGGATGGATGCTTCCAGCCACTCCTCCACGCTCAGATGGGATGCTCCAGGCCCTCCCTCTTGAAAGTGATTTAGGGATCTCCCAAGCCACTCCTTCACAGGTTGCCTGAATTCCTCAGGACATCCTTCCTGGATATTTTGTATGGATTCCTGAAGCCATTCCTCCAGACTGTTCCTGGTTCCCTCTGGGGATTCTCGTCTGAGTTTTCTCAAAGATGCTCGTAGCCATCCTTGCAACCCTGTTCTGGATGCAGTTGACCCCAGCTCTCTGGAGCTTTCTAAAGAGTCTTGGAGCCATCCATTACTTAAGCTTCGTTCAGAGGAGGCAAGGTCTACCCTAATCACTCTCTCCCTGCTCTCTTCTGCACTTTCTCTTCTTGCTATGCTCAAATCCTGGATGCCCTTAATAGATGCTTCGTTCAAATCCTGGATGCCCTTAATAGATGCTTCCAGCCATTCCTGAATACCTAGATAAGTTGCTCCAGGTCCTTCATCTTCAAGATTATTTATCGTTGTTTGAAGCCATTCTTTAACATCTTGATTGTCCACTTCAGAACTTTCCTCTTCCAGGCTTCTCAAGGAATCTTGTAGCCATTCTTCGAGAACTGGCTTAGCTTCAGTAGAAGATAAGAGTCTTTCTAAGGATCCTTGAAGCCATTTCAGTGTGTTCTCCACAGGTCCTTCAGAATGCAACTTCTTGAGGTTCTCTGTTGATCTTTCAAGCCATCCCTTTCTTAGGCTGCTTCGAGGCTCTGTCTCGGACTTTTTTAGATCCTGAATGCCTTGAATGGATGCCTCAAGCCATTCCTGCACGTTCATATGGGATGTTTCTGGACCTTCTTCCTGAAGTTGATTTATGGACATCTCCAGCCAATCGCTCACATCTTCCTTGGATGCTTCAGGAGATTCCTTCTGAAGATTTATCAGAGATCCTTTAAGCCATTCTGCCAGGCTGCGTCTTGATGCTTTATCAGAAACCTCTTTTAGGTTTTTCAGAGATTCCTGAAGCCACCCCAGTGTGTTTTCTCTGGATTCTTTGGACTTTTTGGCTTTCAGGTTTTCTAGAGAAGCTTTAAGCCAGCCCTTCTTTAGCGTGTTTTCCAGGAATTGAGGTTTCAGCTTTTCCAGACTTTCTTTCTTATCTTCTGGCTTTGTAACTTCTGCACTTGTTTGCCAGATACTCACACAGCATGTTTTGTGCTCTCTACACAAAAGTGATATTAACTCATCTCTGCACAACAATGTCCTAGAGCAGTCGTTTCTCAGTTTTCTCTCTCTAGAAAAATCAGAAGTTTAGATGGGCAGCTGCATCATCAACAAAATATTCTTAGCAAACTATAATGAGAACTGTTTGTTGTCAGGAAAGTCTTACTCCAAAAGCACATTTTGGGGGGGGGGGAGAGCAGCGGAGAAGGTGGGGAGTTTAAAAGACCTATCCCAGTGATGGCGAACCTTTTAGAGACCGAGTGCCCAAACTGCAACCCAAAACCCACTTATGTATCATCAGGTGCCGGGCGGGTGTGGCCCATTGGGTGGGTGTGGCCCATTGGGTGGGCATGGCTGCGATGGTAATGGCAGACTTGGTGGGACTAAAAAGTTCAATCAATCAATTCCAACTTTGCGAGATCCCGCAAGAAGTTGAAATTGATGGAATAATTGAACCTTTTTTTTTTTTTTTTGCACATGTGGCAGAGGCCTAAAGCGAAAAGGTTTTATAAAACCCAGCTGAAGGTCTAGGACTGGGGCGACGATGCGCGTGCCCACAGAGAGGGCTCTGTGTGCCGCCTCTGGCACCAGTGCCATAGGTTCGCCACCACGGACCCATCCTATACATATCTTTTGAAAAATCCCATTCAGTCCCGTGAGACTTACTCCTAGTTATGCAGATGGCGTAATGAACCGTAATTCATTATTTTTTTTTCTCTTCTACTTTTCATGTGGAAGA